>APFE031433432.1:2565-18199 GCA_000404065.3 Pinus taeda
TCTTTGATGATTTAAATGAAAAAACCTCCTTTCTATATATAGGAGTCTAAGGAGTCACAATATAACCCAGCCGACCTAGCAATAATAATATAAAGGCACAAAAATAACAATAGAGGGATTCTATAGGGCACAGTAATAAAAATATGGGGACAATATGGGCACAAAAATATTAATAAGGGATATAACTACAATAGTAATGGGGTAATTAATAATATCATAGGGACCTAACATACAATGCCCCTTTCACTCATTTCACCTCATATTAACTTTATTATATAAAATTCCCAAAAACCCATTGGCCTGTATATATTTAATTCCTTTATGTTAATAATCCCATCCCTTAGTTTATTTATAAACTATATAATTTCCCCATATCCCAAAAATATATTAAAACCCCACCCATGGTCCTTAATCCCATATTAAAGTGCCCCTAAATGAGATTAAACTCTAATTTAATCCTATACCACCGGTGATTAGACCCATGGCCCCCCCCCAAAGCTTCTTGTGTAAATCACCATGCGACTCCATCTCCCGACCACCATTGATCATCCTTTCCCTACATCCAATGGCCCAAGTCCATATCGGCCCAGCTGGATGTTCACCCTTTACCCACCTGATAAGGTGGTTTTCCTCCTAACCCCTGCTGCTAGATGTGAAATGATGAATGGAATCGGGTGACCTCTCCCAAAAACCACTTCCCTCTCAAAAGCGGTGCGATGCCCCCATTAAACCACCTTCCCATATAATGACAAAAAACCACCCACTGTTCATCAATTAATGAACCCGCCAAAATCAACGATTTTCCTATATAAGCCCAATTACCCCACTTTTCACTCTTTTCACACATTTGCCATTTGAGAACTCAGAAAGGCATTGTGGCCCTTGCAAACAAAAAATTTTCTCAAAGACCTCCGCCATTGCTCCATAGACACTACAGATATCCCAACTCATTCATCATTCTGTACCAGAAATGTACGGACCTCTACAGCCTCCATCAACCACCATTTACAGTCAATTTCGTTGAATTCCAGGTATTTAGCCATGGAAAACCAACTCCATTGTCAAATTCCAAGTAAACTCACCCTCGTAACACTGTTAATTAAGGAAAAAATATCAAATTTACTTTGATTTTACACTCTAAGCAATAACCATATGCAAAGACTGGCGTTGCCCTAAAAACTCTAAATTACCCCCCATACTCAAATCCACAAGAACTGAGTATTGATACCCCCATTGCCATGGACGTAAGACCCATTACCACCCTCCATTTGAACCTCGACCACCTTCCTTTAGATGATAAATATTTCCAAATAAAAGATACCACTGCCATGGAGTCCCTGCTCAAAGTACATTGCCAAAGTAGGGACAAATACTTCAACCATGCTGATGAGATTGGCCTTTGGGAGTCAAATTTTCCCAAAACCAGTTTTCCCAAGTGCACATTTTCCCAGAGATTGTCCACTACTATCATGCCAATTACATCACTAGTCAGAGAGAAGTCATGTCCCCAAACCAAACCATACTTTTCACCATCACTGCTAAGTCCATTAATGAAATGCTGCAGCTCCAAGCAGGGCCAAACCTAACTCCCCTCTCATTTGGAGACCTGTTGGACCAATATCCCAAGGTTCGTCCTACAAAATTGACCCAATTGTTCCAAACCTTCATCAGAGAAGAAAAACACATCCCTAACAATTCCCCTCCATATGTACTTGCTATTTTTCCCCATGGGGCCAAAACATTGTAGCCATGATGTCTTGTGTTTTGGGGTACACCATTAGTGAATACATTGATGACTTTGTCCTTGCTTTCATGTCCATCTACACTTCGGGACAACCTCTTACTATCATTTATGACTATGCCCAATTTATAGCTGAAAGGATGCATGAACAATTTTTTAGAATGAGCAATGAAAGAGTTTTCAAGTATTCCTCAGTCTTATATCACATGTTCTTATATTATCAACCTGATAAGTTCCCATTCACCCTTTAGAAGCTGGACACCAAGGGTTAGCCTAGGTCAGTCATTTTTTGGACCCCATTGGTCCACCAATCTTAATCTCCATATTCTTATTCTAGTTTCATTGATTTATTTGTACATCCAGTCATGGCGATGTTGACTGGAAGCCCTCCCCCTAGAATCATTCTAGAAAAAAAGAGAGTCATCCAACTTTCCAAGCAGACCAAAGTGGGTGATTGGTACCTTTATCAAAACCATATAGAAATTAGAATCTATGGTTGCATGTTGGCACCATACAAGCTACAAAGATACCACCCAATGAGGTTGTTTGCATTAGAATACTATAGACAAATCATCAATGCAGGTGAAGTAAACTTGATCAATACCAAGAAGAAGGCCAATTTCAAAATAAAAAAACAATTAGGTTCCTTCATATGCAATTCCAGAGAGGCAGGCAAAGAGGCAGACCTAATTCTACAGAGAATGAAGTTCCAAAGGAGTTTTGTTTGGAGATATGGCTCTTTGGAATTCATTACCAAGAAGAGACAAAAGGTCAAGCTAGGACCTTTCATTCACCATCACATACCTGAAATGGAAGCCTATGAAAACCAAATAGAATGGGTGGAAGGTGCCCAAGTGGACCAAGGCAGCACCAGGGTAGACATAGAGAATACTGTCATTGATCTAGAAAGACAACTGATGAGGGTTCTTTCCTATAGGTATCAGAGCAATCAAACCAACCAGAGACAACCATGAGTACCCCTCCAATTATGAAAAATCCTCAAAATGAGGAGAAGGACATAAAGAGAAGTAGGGAGGAGGCCACTACATCAGCAAGAGAAACCTCATACGCTTAGCCATAAATAAGCCAAGAAAAAACACAAAAAATGAATCCTATCTTTAAACAAGAGGATACAGAGGGCTCAGCAAAGGTCACAAACATAGAAGGAAACAGAAGTAGGCCTACCACTCCATTTGAAGGAATGCAAGAGCCTTCCATGTCACAATCTTAGATGTTGGAAAGGCAACTTAGTGTGGAAGTCTCTTCATTCAGCAGGCTTGCTGACAGGGACTAGGACATTAAGGAAAGATACAAAGAAATCAAAGAAAGAAATGAGAGGCTTAAGACCCAAACTTATGCTGAGTATCTAAAGCTGACTCCTACCAATCAAACAAGGCTAATGTTAGCCTTTGACATTAAACAGGGGAAGTTGTAGATGTCATTCATCAAACCTATAGCTCAACAGCCAAAGAAAACCTCTAATTTGAAAAAGGTTGGCAAGGGATATTCATCCCATATACCAGATTGAACTACACAAACAGGCTATAGAAACGATATACTCCACCCTGAAAGGTAAAGCCATAGTTGCTCACCAACTACAAAACTCTCTAAACAGCATTTCAGCACAACTTCAGTTAGAGAAGGCCTCCTCACAAGCCAAAAATACCAGGATCAAGTCCTTAGGGGACTTAGTAATTGAATTGGGACATAGTTTTATGGATATGAAAGCCACATAATAGCTTATTAAAAAGAAGAATGATGATATAGCTACATTGAAGAAAGAACTAAAAATAACTTAGTTGTAGCATCCCATCAGGGGCATGAAGAACTCATGGACTTAGTCTTAAAGCTGAATGATCAACTAAAAGAGACAAAAAAGGAATTAGATACTTTAATCAAATTAAAATAAGAATATGTGGCCACTTCTTCAACAAATATTATCCCTACAGTCTCCACAGTAGTTCCATCCACACTAGCAACATCTTTGGCACCTACAACTCCACTTGCAATATCATTTCCAGCAACAATAGAAGCTACATCAGTAGCAGGTGCATCAGGAGAGAAAACAACAGAACTAGTCAAAGCCATGGAAGAGATGTCTATCCAGGCTACAAAAATGAATAGTCTTAGAGAAATGGTGGCAAGTTTGGAAACTAACTACAAAATTGCCCAACTTAAACAAAAGGAAGAAGCACAAAAGGACCAAGGATGAGTGAAAGGATTAAAATATTAGAGAAAGACTTGACACTGGAGAAACCCCTAGTGAAAACCAAGGAAATGTTGTGGGCCAATATCGTTGACTCTGTCAAGGATATTTGGCCCTCAATTCATGTTATTTTTGAACAAATAGAGTTAGTAAAGATAGCTACAGAATCTATCCATAAAGTTAAGGAGGAGTTGGGAGATAAGCCAAAGGATGCCAATAGACTCATCCACTTCCTCAACAACAACAATAGATATGAGCTGCATGAGCTAAATATAGAAGATAAGACTGAAACCATTTTAGAAATAAGTAAGATCCTTTTCAAAAGGAACTTTATGCTTAACTTAGAAGAAAAGTGCCACAATATGCAAGTAGCCATTGATGGGTTCATGGCTAAATTCTATATTATGAGGGAGAAAGGTCTGCCTAGTCCTAATGTTATCAATGACAGACTCATGACAAAATTGGACTATGATACCAGACTCAGACAGTTGGCATAGGATCAAGCAAGCACTTCATCCATAAAAGCATTGCCAAAAGGGAAAGTTTTGTACAACACATTTCAAAACTTGTTTTTCCTGGAGCATGAGCTCAATCATTTATTCGTCACCAAAGCCAATTTTGCCAAATATACTGAAGCTGATGAAATGTACAGGAGAATGATGAATGTAAAATTACTTGATGTAGAATGGTGGGAGACAATGACTGATTTACTGTGATAAATTTACAACAAAAAATTATTGCATAGTAAAAACAGAACAGCCAGGTAAAAGTAGCACATAAGGGTCAAAGAGTATTAGGGTTAAAGAGTATCAGTTATAATGTAAAAGTTAAAGAAGACTCCAATGTGAAACACTACAACAAGAAGCCAACATAAAAGATTACACTTCAATGATAAAGGCCATCACAACCATAATAAAAGGGACGTCATGAAATAGTTCAATGGCTATCTCTATCTTCTTGCAAGAAGATATTTGTATTTCCTATATTAAATCTCAAGTTGTTTTGAGATATTTTGTAATAATTTTTTGTATAAATACTTCATAAATCAAAGTATCTAGGGTGGATTCCAAAACATTTCTATAGACTTCTTGTTCTTAAGTATGAAATTCTATTGTATTAATGACTGGATCAACTAGCTAGATCAAGGGATAAATATAATATATTTCACTCGATTCTTGTGTAAAGAAATGTTCAAATAAGTATTCTTGCACGTTCAATGTTATTTTCTTTATGTTTTTCCATGGTTTTACTTGTATCTCTAAAAATCTAAATGCTATAACGTGGATTGATATCTCATAAATTGCTTAGGTGCACTCTGTTTTGACAGTTATGCATACTGCATGTTTTCTTCACTAATCTAAGTTAAGGAATTCTTGGTTTCTCCTTAGTTTAGGTAGTCTCTTGTGGTCTATAGGAAAGGATTCTTAATTGCCCTTTGTTCATGATTATCCTATGTTCTTGATTTTAACCCTGGTCTGAGAATTCTTAAGTGCTCTCTCACCATTGTTATGATCATTTCACCCATTCGACCTAAAGATTTGCACTTTACTTTGCTAGATTGCCCTGTGAACATTCCCTTTAATGAATTGATCCAGTTCTTCTATCCATTTGTTGACTCCATAGCCCAATGTCTTAAATACCTTGCTCTATCCATCTGTTCCAAGAATTCCACCGCCCAACCTTCAATTCAAAACCAAAACCCCAATGAACATTAAGAACTAGCCTAAAATCCCAGTGAAACAAAACTAAATTTTATAGAGAGAGAAATCTTTGAGTCATATCTTGGCTAGAGCCTATACTTAAAATATTAGTTTGTGGTTACCTCAGTATCTTCCTTCTTGTGATAACTTCAAAGGAAAATTCTGAGTGATAACATAAGTGGGCGACTCCACTGGGGATCGAACCCAAAATCTTTGGAGTCACCATAGTGGCGACCATACTGGGGAATCAAACCCTCAGTCCTAATAAATCTTTAAGAAATTTTGAATATGCATTTTGAGCCTCTTCAAGTAATTTATTAGAAGTTATTTTTAAAATATCTCACAAAAGAAACAATTAGAAAAATTTTGAAATTCTGGCTTCAAGGAGAACTCATTATACTAGGGCTAACCTAGATCCAAACCTTGACCAAGTATTTGAAAATCCCAACCTGATTTCAAGAAAATCCAAACAAGAATAAAGTTCAACTAGTCACATACCATTGATTAAAGCTAATTAATGTCCTGATGAGTGGTTGTTTGTAGAAGATCTTCCCTTTGATGAGCAATTTGATTTGTCATTATTTAAATCAAAGTATGAAAGTGAAATATACAATACTATTCTAGACCTTAATTTCATTGTAGACCTTGAAGTCCAAAAAGCCAACCAGTCAATTGATGAAGACATTTTGAGTTCTCCACAATCATCCCTGAGTACTACTAAGATCCCTGAGCTTTTTGAACAATTGTCTGCCACTTTCAATTCACCATTGTTCCCTTCAAATTCTGAAGTCCATTCTCCACTCCCATTTATAACTTCACTCCCTCACCAACCTATCATATCCCAGGTACCACCTACTAGTCCTAGTTCTTCATCCATTCTTCATCCACATCCTAACCCCTCCCAGCCTACATCCATGGAAAACAGATATGCTCCTCTTGTTTTACCTACCCCACTTGGTGCTATGCCAGTAGATTACCAAAGAAAAATTGTTCAATTTGATGCAATCGGACGCTACACTGTACAACACCATGTCAATAAGATGACAGACTACTTTGAACTACATGAAATTGATATTGTGGACGTTCAAATGAGACTATTTGCTTAGACTTTAGCTAGTGATGTTAGGAGATGGTTTAGAGCATTGCCTTATAATAGTATTGATAGTTTAGAAGTATTTCATTAGCAATTTTTGAACAGATGGGAAAAGAAAAAAATCCCCTACAAATCCTTTTAGAATATGAAAATATTAGAAGGGGACCAAATGAAACTGTTCAAGATTACTGCACTAGATTTAGCAATATATATAACACAATCCCAGTTAATCTTAGACCCCCACCTAACTTAGTCTTAATAAAGTTCCATGATGGATTAGACACAAATATGGAATTCCAACATAGAGAAAGAAATCCCCCAACATTAGAAGAAATGCAAAGTGTAGCTATTAGTGTTGAAGCTAATTTGTTAGCTAAAAGAGCTAGAGCTAGAAATGAAAATAGAGGAACTGCTAAAGATGAAGCTTCACCATCTGACATCAAAATAGATAGTTTAGCTAAAAGTATGGAGAGATTAATGAATATAATAGATAACAAAGAAAGGAAACCCCAATGGGATAATGAACAAGCATCTCCAGTTAGAAACCCAAACTTTAGGAAAAACCAAAACCAAAACATTAGAAATAAATGGACCTGATCAGAATATTAGGCCTCCTTTTCAAGAAAATTATGTAGAAACATCCCATCCTAAAGACCTAGAACTAGACATAGAGATTAACTTGATGGGATTAGATGATGAAGATGTTGTTTTTCTAACCTAAGATGATCAATAATTGCATATGCTACAGCAATTGAAAATCCAGTCTGGAGAGTCATTTAATTATAAACAAGGTTATGATTATGCCATCTTTGAAGTGCATAAATAGTATAACTTAAGGAGTAAAAAGAAATCTGATATCCCTGAACAAACTAAGAAAATAGTGCCCAATCAACCCAAGAAAATAAATAAGCCCCAGTTGCTAAAACCCTCCAGATTCTTCCCAGATAGAACCAAAATCCTTCTGGCCCCACCATTGTAGATATAACCCCTAATCAACCTTCTGATGATCATCCCTCCACTTCAATTCCCCCTAAAAAACTAGTGGACACACCTCAAAACACCAGACTTGAAAACCAACAAAAATAGGTCCCCAATAGGGGAAAAGAAGACCATCCCACTCAAATCCTTGCTGTGAAAATTCAAAACCCTCAAACAGAAAAAGCCCCTTTGCCATTCAATTTGGGAGCAGAGGTAGCTAAGCTAAAGATTTTAGTCCCTTTAACAGAACTAATTAAGAATGAAACCTATAAGACACAAATAAACCAGACTTTAAACATTGTTGAAAATGAGGATTCAATCAACCTGTTTGATGACCAACCAGAACTTATATTTGGTCTAGATGTTAATGGAAAACCACTAGAAGGATGAATACCACCTTCCTACATTAGCATTAGCATCCATGACACAATTCTACATAATGCAGTGTTGGATTCTGTGGCCTCCCACAACTGAATGCCCAAACCAGTGATGGAGAAATTAAACCTCTACATTACAAGGCCTTACAAGGACTTATTCTCCTTTGACTCAAGTCAAGTAAAGTGTCTAGGATTGATTAAAGACCTGAGTGTTACGTTAGTTCAATATCCTGCCAAAAGCATCCTTATGGATATTGTGGTTGCTGACATCCCACCAAAGTATGGCATGCTATTATTAAGATAATGGGGAGCCAAACTTCAGGGATCTTTACAACTTGTTATGTCATATGCAACAATCTCTATTTTTGGACAACCTAAGAAGCTGTACCGAGAAACCTTAATGAAATACATGGTAAGTAGCCAGGATTGGCCTCAAAACTTTCCTATCTACTCTGTACATTTAGATATTGATTCATTCATCCTGTATAATGCTGATCAAACACAAGAAACTCTTTTAGATAGTATTGATACAGAACCAAAGGAAATTGCAGCTTCTATTCAAAATGAAACAAACCAAACTTTAGAACTTTCCAATAAACAAGGTGACCAAATTGCTTTAAATGAGGAAACGTTTGTTGTACCAGATGATGAAAATTATGAACATCATATATTATGGCATCTTGAATTTGATGGGTTATTTAATAAGTTTGGAGCAGGAGTAGGAGTATGGATATATAATTTGGAGAACAATCACTCAGAAGGCCATGCATGCAGACTAAATTTCAAATGTACTAACAATATGGCCGAGTATGAAGCACTAATTTTAGGCCTGAAATTAGTTAGGATTCTAGGAGCTAAAAGAGTTTCTGTCGAGGGAGACTCTGAACTAGTGATAAGATAGATTGATCCTATATATATGAACAAACACCATAGATTAAGTTGTTATAGAGGAACCATTGTAGAAATACTATACACTTTCTTAGAAACCAAGCTTGTTGTAATTCCTAGAAAACATAATATGCAGGCTCATAGTTTAGAAATGTTTGCCAACACCTACAAGTTACCTTTTCAACCTAATCATCAGTATATTGTTGAAGTTAGGCACAAACCTGCAATCCCAGATAATTTGAAGAATTGGCAAGTATTTTCTAATGATAAATACATAAATAACTTTTTAAATTTAGAAGAGGAATTTGAAAATCATAACATAGATACTGATACATCCATAGATACTAACATTAAGGATGAGTTAGAAATAGATGAGATAGAAGGTGAAGAAGTAGATAGGTTTCATCCCACTAAATTTACAAAATCAGATGTAGAAAACCTAAAGCAAGTTGAGATTGATGAAACAATTAACAAAGACACTGAAGTAATTAATCTCAAAGCTAATTTCTTACCTAAGGGATTAACCCCTTTGGAAGATTTATTTGATTCCAATGATGTTCCTAGGAAGCCTAAAATGGAACCTTTGAAATATGATATAGATGAGTGTAATATAGGCACTGAGGAAAGTCCAAAATTGATCAAACTTTCGAAATCACTACTTCCAACCGAAAGAGTGAAACACATTGAATTATTGAAGGAGTTCCAAGACGTATTTGCTTGGATTTATGAGGACCTCAAGTCCTATGACACCAACATCATACAACACACAATCCCTATAAAAGAAAATCAAAAACCTTTCAGACAAAGACTTAGAAGGATTAATCTTGTCCTATTACCTTCAATTGAAAAGGAAATCCGGAGAATTTATGATGCTAAAATAATTAAACCAATCAGATTTTCTGATCGGGTTTCAAACTTGGTGCCAACTAGGAAGAAAACTGGTGAGATCAGACTCTGTCTGGACCTTAGGAAACTCAACAAAGTATCACTTAAATAAAATTACCCTCTCTCCAAAATGAATCATATTTTACAAAAGGTAGTTGGATCGACCAAAATCTCATTATTGGATGGGTTTTTTGGTTACAATCAGATCTTAGTTAATCCCGATGACCAAGCCAAGACTGCCTTCACTACTCCTTCGGGCACATTCATGTATGTGAAAATGTATTTTGGACTAATTAATGTAGGAGATACTTTCTATAGGGGGGTGGATATAGCCTTTGCAAAGAAATTCATGATTTTCTTGTAATATATCTAGACGACATCACTGTTTTTTCAAAATCTGACAATCAACATCTGGATCATCTAAGGCAAGTTTTTATTAAATGTAGCAAATATGGAATTTCTTTGAACCCCAAGAAGTATTTGTTCGGGTTAGAATGAGGAAAGTTATTAGGCCACATAATCTCAAAAGATGGTATCCGAATAGACCTTGCAAGAATAGAAGCCATCTTACAGATGCAACATCCAAGGAACATTAGGGGATTACAAGCTTTTTTAGGGAAAATTAAATTTCTTAGAAGATTTATTTCTAACCTGGCAGAATTAATTAGATCACTAAACAATATGCTGAAAAAATATTTGACTATAAGATGGACTGTTGAGGCTAAGAATACCTTTGAAGATATCAAACTAGCATTATCTAAAACACCAGTTTTGATCAGTCTGAAATTTGACAGAGATTTCATCTTATTTCCTTTGCTTCTGAGCATACAATTGCTGCATTTCTATTGTAGAAAAATGACCAGGGCTATGAACAACCTATTTCTTTCTTTAGCAAAGCCTTGAGAGATGCCCCCTTAAAATATAACATAATGGAAAAACAAGCCTTTGCTTTGGTCAAAGTTATCAAGGATTTTAGGGTATACATTTTATATTCTCATATAGTAGCCTATGTTCCTAATTCAGTAGTCGAAGACATCCTAACTCAAGATTGTCCAGATGGAAAGAGAGGAAAATGAATTTCTACTATTCTAGAATATGACATAAAAATCAAACCAACTAAGTTAATCAAGGGCCAAGGTTTAGCCAATCTCATGGCTAAATCGAACTGTCAGGCCCTGAATATAGATTTTATTGTACAAATAGATAATGAAGAGGAGATGGTGACTCCAATAATCAGCCAAGCCTTTATTGAATCACCATAGTATGCTAATATCATTTATGTTTTACAGAACTTACAAGCTCCTCTCAAATTATCTAGAACTAAAAGCAGTTTTTTGAAGATGAAATCCTCAAAATTTTGCATTTTAGACAATGTTTTGTTTTGGAGAGATTATGAAGGTATTCTTCTCAATTTCCTATTAAAATATGAATTTGACATAGTATTGCAAGAGTTTCATCCAGGTGACTGTGGAGGACAACTTTACTGGAAAGCCACAGCTGATAAAATTCTTAGAGCTGGTTTCTACTGGCCTCCTTGTATTTTAATGTAAAGAAATATGTGACCTCCTGTCACAAATGTCAAATTTTTGGGGGAAAGAAAAAGCTTCTACCTTTACTCCTCAAGCCAATCTTTGTTGAAACACCTTTTCAACAATGGGGTCTAGACTTCATTGGTGAAATTCACCCACCTTCCTCTACCCAACAAAAGTGGATCCTCACTACTCCAGACTAATTTACAAAATGGATAGAGGCCATACCTTCAAGGTAAGGCACTGACACTATTATCATAACCTTCCTTGAGACCAACATGCTATCAAGATTTGGATGTCCAACTAAGATCATTACTAATAACGTAGCAACCTTTAAATCCAAAAGAATGATAGATTTCTACAACAAGTATCATATAACCCTGGGCCATTCCACAACATATTATCCTCAAGGAAATGGACTAGAAGAATCCTCAAACAGAAGTCTAGTAAACATCATCAAGAAGTTATTAGAGGACAATAAGAAAACATGGAACAAAAATTTAATCAATGCCTTATGGGCAGACAGATTAACCACTAAAAAATCAATTGGTACCTCTCCCTACCAACTAGTTTATGGGATGGAAGCTATTCTTCCATCCTCCTTGGGAACACCAGTCATGAAGTTGCTTCAAGAAATGTAGGTTGAACCAAATAGTATCCAAAGAAGAATCAACCAAACAATTCATCTTCAACAAACCAGGGAAGAGGTCTACATCAGATCTCAAGTTGTGTAGGAAAGGATTAAAAAGATTTTTGATAAGAGAACAAAGGCTGAAGATTTCTACCTTGGTGGCAAGGTGCTAAAGTGGGATTCAAGGAGGGAAGATAAAGGTAAACATGGGAAATTTGACTTCCTATGGAAAGGCCCATATGTCATTGATGCTTTTAGAGGTAATAGTACTTTCTTCCTAAGCGAAATGGATGGTACAGAAGCAAAAGGTGGACCAGTGAATGGTCAAATGCTCAAACACTATTTTGAACCTAACTATTGATTTTTATTTCCCATTGCACATATTTCATTTTTCAAAAATTCTAGTTTGGATTGGATGGTTATTTTTGAAGTTGAAGCCTAAAGAGAAGGCCCTAAGCTTTAAGGATTTATTGTCATAAGTATGAATAATGCAGAGACATGGAAAGAAACATTGCAAGGGAACATCAACAACAATTCAAAGGCTACTGATGTACAAAGTTCTTGACATTTCACCAGGAAATTCCATCCCCAAGTGGAGCCAATGTTAGGTTCCTATACCAATAGGAGTCATAATTTTGAATGACTATGGCGAAACCTTGTAACATTGTACATACCTTGCTTTCTACAAATGTTTTCCATATTAAAAAAATAAAAAAAATGTAAAGAGGGTATGTCCTAACAAAATAATCAAAGGACAAAAAGAATGAAAAAGGTCAAAAAGTGAAAATATATGAACCCCAAAAGATAAAAAGAGACCATTAAAGTGTCCAAGTCAAAATGCCACTGCTATTTACATTTATGCATAATAATGGTTGTGTGTAGCTTCTCAGGCATGCCACAATCCACGGTAATCAAACTGTTTAATCTTGATTATACCATGCTTTGAATTTTATGTTTATAGTTAGTGAATAAAATCTAACCAAACAATGTAATCTTAGCAGATCATTAGATAGGTAGATGGAATAAAATGAGCTCATCAGCTCAATATGAGCCCTTGGATGATATAAGGTTAGATTTATATGGTTTTCTATGTAAAGAAAGCAAAAATATTAATAAGGGCTTGCTAGCCTAAATGCACCCAAATAAAGTGAAGAAAAAATGGTAGGGTAAGTAGTAGAAAGGTTGCATAAATATCATGTGATTACATAAAAGGCACTTATGTCATTATCTTAAATGCAATTTTCAAATGTGCATAAGTGGAAAACAAAGCAAAGGCAGTGGTTCACAATATGATTTAGTTAACAACCCCATCATTCATTTTAACCCCTATAACACTTACTAATTTTCCTTTCATAATAAAAATATCAATAGCTATAGTTCTTTCAGTCAAAGAGGCTTAGGGCATTTCTATGAATTTTGGTGGGACTAGACCCTTGGCTTGATGACTTAAGAAGGAAAGGTGTTAAATTTCCTTGGAATTTCATTCATTTCCCTCAGAGAACCCCTTTTCCTAAGGTGAAATTGTTTCTCCCTAGGAATTCCCCATGATAAACATATTTTATGCAAAAAACCCATCAACTGCATCTATCCTAAGTACTAAGTGCATGGAAAGCACATAATGTTCATATACCTAAGTACAATGCCCCTTTCGCTCATTTCACCTCACATTAACTTTATTATATAAAATTCCCAAAAACCCATTGGCCCGTATATATTTAATTCCTTTATGTTAATAATCCCACCCCTTAGTTTATTTATAAACTACATAACTACCCCATATCCCAAAAAATATATTAAACCCCGCCCACGGTCCTTAATCCCATAGTAAAGTTCCCCTGAATGAGATTAAGCTCTATTTTAATCCTATATTGTTGGTGATTAGATCCATGGGTCCCCCAAAAGCTTCTTGTGTAAATCACCGTGCAACTCCATCTCCTGACCATCGTTGATCATCCTTTCCCCACATCCAATGGCCCAAGTCCATATTGGCCCTGCCCAATGTCCGCCCTTTACCCACCCAATAAGGTGGTTTTCCTCCTGACCCCCGTTGCCAAGTGTCAAACGATGAATGGAATCTGGTGTCCTCTCCCGAAAACCACTTCCCTCTCAAAAGTGGTGCAATGCCCCCATTAAACCGCCTTCTTGTATAACGAAAAAAAACTTCCCACTATTCATCAATTAATGAAGCAGCCAAAATCAACGATTTTCCTATATAAGCCCAATTACCCTCTTTTCACTCTTTTTGCGCATTTATCATTTGAGAACTCAAAAAGCCATTGTAACCCCTGCAAACAACAAATTTGCTCACAGACCTTCGCCATTGCTCCACAGATGCTGCAGATAGCCCAACTCGTTCATCAGTCCATACTAGAACCGTACAGACCTTTGCAGCCTCCATCAACCACCATTTATAGTCAATTTAACCCAATTCTAGGTATTTAACCGTGGAAAACCAACTCCATTTTCAAATTCCAAGTAAATTCAGCCTCGTAACACTGTTAATTAAGGAAAAAATATCAAATTTACTTTGATTTTACACTCTAAGCCATAACCATATGCAAAGACCACCATTTCTCTAAAAACTTTGAATTAGCCCCACACTCAAATCCATAAGAACTGAGTATGGCTGCCCCCATTTCCATGGACATAAGACTCATTACCACCCCCCCATTTAGACCTAGACCACCTTCCTTTAGATGGTAAATATTTCCAAATAAAAAATACCACTCCCATGGAGTCCCTGCTTAAATTACATTGCCAAAGTAGGGACATATACCTCAACCATGCTGATGAGATTGGCCTTTGGTAGTCAAACTTTCCCAAATACCAGTTCCCCCAAGTCCACATTTTCCCATAGATTGTCCATTAAACAATGTAAACTTTGAAACAGGAACTATAAACTCAAAACAAGAACTCTGGCCCAAAAACCCCAAAAAAACATAAAAAACAGTGCTAAAAATGAAAAGTGTGTATACTGGAACGATGTTTTTTTTTTAGGTGCCAATTTTGAACGTGTTTTAAAAATGGCGGTGACTATGAAATTTACTACAAAATTTTCATGCAAAATATAGCTTCAAAATGAAAGTGATGCTACTGGAATAACGTTTTTTTTTAGGGTCAATTTTCAAACTTTTAAAAAAATGCTAATAAAACCAATTTTTTATGTCTCAAACAAAGTTAATTTTTAAGGAAAAAACACATTAATGTTTCTGGTAGAATATCATTTTTCCTTCCTAAGTATAAATTTAACATGTTTTCAACCACACCATGCTAGATACAAAAGAAATTGAAATTTTTTCAACTATAAAAATAACGAACCATGACATTATGAACAAAGTATATCACTCAATGAAATCAAAAGTCTTTATTTGTATATTGAATAAAACAGACATTATATCTCTAATTTGATATTGCATTGTAGATATTTAAACAATAAAATTTATCATACTTAAGACATAATGCAAAAACACAAAAATGCTTCATAACTTCTCATTTAACAACATATGGAAAACATTAATTTTATTTGAAGATACGATGCATACATCAGTTATATAATCTGTCTTAAACAATTATTCAAAATCACTCATATTTTCTTGCACACCATCA
>APFE031433432.1:25581-38160 GCA_000404065.3 Pinus taeda
AAAAACTATTATTTGACCATTTTTAGTTAATATTTTTGTATAAAAATTGTGATTTTGACATGTTAATTCTCGCAAAAAATTATCAAAATGTTTAGTTTTTTTGTTATATTTATGTTAAAAATGGTTATTTTTATGTCCATTGTTAAAAAATGTTGTTTTTTAGAAACAATTGTTTGATGTGGATTGAAAAATTAATTAAGGATGTATAAATATGTAGATTATCTAAAATTCAAACTATCGACTTTCTAATTTAAAAACGCAAAACAATAAAAACCCCCCTAAAAAAAAAAATTAAGATAGAGAACAAGAAAATATGAATAAGATGACGACTTCAAAAACTATCAAATTTAGAAAATAATTTTTCACATTTCACACACTAGAAAATTAAAAGTCAAAAAATAGGTCTTTTAAAAAAAGGTGTGATGCAGAATACTCACTTTTTAAAATCAGCATGAAAATCACTACCATTCTAAAACTTGATTTCATCCTTGAACATGAAAAAAAATTAAAGTTCCAAAAACCATGTTCTAAAATAAACATGTGTATTCTGCATCACCACTTTTGAAAATCGGGTCATTTTTTTGCTATCTCTACGAAACGGGTAACAGTATCAGTTCCCATTTCAAAGTTTACATTGTTATTATTGTCATGCCAATTACATCCCTAGTCAAACAACAGTCATGTCCCCAAACCAAACCATAATTTTCACCGTCACTGTTGAGTCCATTAATGAAATGTTGCAGCTCCAACTAGGGACAAACCTAAATACCCTGTCAATTGAAGAAATGTTGGAATAATATCCCAGGCTTAGTCCTGCAAAATTGGCCCAATTGTTCCAAACCTTCATCAGATAAGAAAAACACATCCCTAATAATTCCCCTACATATGTATCTGCTATTTCCCTGAGTTTTGATGATGTGATGATGTAGCATGCGCCCGTCTTTCCTTGAGGTTTGACGTTCTGACAAAGCTGATTGCCCATTTTTCAAATGGTTGTAGTGTCATTTGTGGATTTAATGGCATCTCATCCCTTCGTGATGGTTTTCTAGTCCTTTGACATATATTGCAGCCCTTACCATGCGCTTTTGAATCCTGGTGCAGGGTTGGCCACCATAACCCCGCGCAAAGGATCTTCTATGCATTCACACATCCTGCATAGTGTCCTCCTACAATGCCCCCATGTGCTTCCACAAGGATCTGGCCTCTTCAAATTCAGGTACGTATCTTCGCAATTTCTCGTCATTCCCATTTTGTATAAGTTCCCCGCGATGAAAGAAAAGTCCACTACGCACACCACCAATTCCATTTATGTTGGACTGGTTATTGCTTCAGTGCAGTCCATGTTTCTAGAAAATGGATTATATCCTTGAAGTGTCTGTCCACAATGCACACTACAAAGAACTGTGCATCAGGTAGTCCCTCCAAATTTGTGGGTTCCTCACCCGTCTCAATTCATGACAAGTGATCTGGTCCTGCATTTAGGCATCCCATCTTGACTATGACCTCAAAATCATATTCTTCGAGCAATAATATCCATCTACATATGTTCCCCCCCAACACAGGCTTATTCACCAAGTATTTCAACGTGGAATGGTCAGTATACATCCTAAAATGTTCTCTAAGTAAATAGTATCAGTATTTTTGGAGTGTGTACACCATCGCTAACTCCTCGTACTTGGTGGTGGAATAGTTATTTTTTTCTTTGTACAAAATTCGACTTGCAAATGTGATTGGGTGATCCACACCCTCTGTGCCCTCCTGTGTGAGTGCTGCTCCCAATGCAATATATGACACATCAACATGTACATGAAATTCCAGGTCCCATTTTTGGAAGACCAAGATTGGAGTGGAGGTGAGTTTCCCCTTTAGGTCGTCCAAACTCTTCATGCAATCATCATTCCATCAATATGTAACATCCTTTTTCAATAGCGTTTCCATCGACGTTGTTATTTGGGCATAACTTTTGATGAACTTCCTATAGTATTCAGTGTGTCCCAAAGTAGTGTGTAGCTGTTTAAAACTTCATAATGCTTCCAAATTTATAATAATGACAATCTTCACACGGTCCACCATCAGTCCTTGTTTGCAGACCACATGTCCCAACAGGCTTCCAAAGGGAATGAGGAATGTGCACTTCTTAAGGTTTAGCACAATCTGGTGTCAACGACAAGTATCCAACATCAAGTGTAAGCTTTCTACATGGTTCTTAACTAATCCAAAGGTAGTCCAATCATACAGATAGACCTCCAGGAACTTGTGGATGTATTCATTGAACGAAGCCACATCAATGCACGAAAATATGGCTAGTGCGTTCTTCAGTCCAAATGTTGAAAATAATATTGAGAGGGGGGGGTGAATCAGTATTATCTAATTCTTTTTCAATGTAGATTTTATATTTTAACTTATTCTTCAGATGCTGATCATTAATCTGTGTGTCAAAACCATATAATAGTAAATAGGTACAGGAAAAATAGAGCAGACAGTCACACCAAAGAACACAAGATATAAGGTGGAAACCCAATGTGGGTGAAAACCACCTGCTGCAATATGTCTCTATCTTCTTTCAATTAGAAACTTCTTTTTACAATGATTCTGTACCGGTGCAGTCTTATACCAGCACGCAGGGTTCAACCTGCAGAAGGCTACAACCTTCTCTCATTCTCCAGACTCCCCTGGGAGGGAGCTACAACCCCCTTTGCTCTTGTTCTCGCTGAGGTACTAGTAGGTAAGTGCTGACCTACTGAAGGCCTCAACCTTCTCTTTTCTTCTAGGGATCACGTTTCATAAATTTTCAGACTGGATCCATGAATATGAATCAAACATCAAATAGATTTGCAATCAACCAACTTCCTTGTACAAATACTGAATCAACAATTTCTTAGCATACAGCAACCAGACACCAATTCAGAACCCTGAACACTTCAGTAATAGATAAAAGAAGTTAAAACATATTTCAAGAAATGGTCTGCAACTTCACCAATAGAGACTTGTGAGTGGTTCGCAACTCCTCTGTGTCGAGTCTGTGGAACTTCGGACCTGCACCGTGTTGAGCCTGCATATCTTCGCGCCTGCGTTGTGTCTGGCCTGCGAACCTACGGATATAGATAATTATCAGACCTCAATTATACCCCAGATTATCAGATTTATAGATCTGATCATGCGCCAAAGAGATCTCGACCCATCAGTAGATCCGTCTTGTAATTCTCAGGTTTCTCCTTGATTCAGGTCCAGCTATAACTCACCAACCGATCACCAGATTTTCATATCTTTCTCTTCTTAAGATATTCAACACGTCTGTATCCAGCCAAACGATCTCCTTTCCTTTTTATAGACTAGGCCTTACTCAAAACCATGGTCCAAAACCATAGAGATCCCATAATAGGGACCCAAAACATGGGTTCAATACTTTAGATGCAAAACCACGGACCAAAACCATAGGATCAAAAATGTCAGACTAAATACCATGGACCAACCATAAGATTTCCCACGTGCGTGCATTTTTCTCTACATGAAAGTCTGTATACCTTAGGGCTGCACTTTTTGTTTGGTACACCTGTGAACATGACTGCACCTTTTGAACGATGCGCCTGCGGAACCTGTCGAAGTCCGCAACTTTGTAAACAGGGACCTACGGGTATCTCATTTTCTACTATTTTGAGAGCTTGAACTTAATCTGTTACTTGAGTGATTTTGCCATCAAGGACAACACTTATACCATCGAGCCAAACCTGTTCTAATACTGTTTCATAATGCCAATAATCTCCCCCTTTGGACTTGATGGTAACCCAAAGTCACTCAAAATCACTCAAAGTCTTTCCTCCCCCTTTGACATCAAGGGCAAAGGGTTATGATCCCTCTGAGTATATGCTGAAATATTTGCTCTGCTGTGCTGTCCAAGTTCCCCCTGACATATACGCAATATCTGGAAGAAGATGTTCTACAAAAATAAATTCGACTTGATACATCATAACTAACCTTCCTATCACCAAAGACTTCATACATACGACTCCCAACCAAGAGGGGATACATGATATAATAAGCACATTACATTATCCATCCGAGGCATAGTGGGGAAACCAAAACCGACCGTTACATGACCTTGACAGAAGAAATATAAGACATAATATCAGCAGCAACATAGATTAGTATCCATGTTCTCCTTTTGCACTTGCTCCTCCTGACATCAAAACAACTGAAGAATTGAACCAAGATCTTCTACGATAATGCCAACAATTCATTATTAGAAGAATATATGCTCCCCCTGAACCTGTGCCAGATGGTCTCTGACAGACCCATATCGGACTCTTCTCATCCTTGCTTTTCTTCAAGTCGACTGTACCCACATAACGCGTATATCCCATGCGTACAACAATCTTTGAAATAGACAAGTTTCAATAGTAAGATGATGCATCAAACACCCCCATCTTTTTTCTGAGGTATTGAAAAGTTTCTCTAGGCAGTGGTTTGGTGAGAATATCAGCAATTTGTTCCTTAGAGGGAACATACTCCAATTCAACATTTTGTTTAAGCACTTGTTCTCGGAGAAAATGATACTTGATCTGTATGTGCTTAGTCTTTGAATGCATGACAAGATTATTTGAAATATTGATTGCACTTGTATTATCACAAAAAATGGAGATAGGTGGAGTACAAGTGATTTTAAGATCTTGCAATGTTTGCATCATCCAAAGGAGTTGTGTGCAACAAGATGCCGCAGCTACATATTATGCTTCAACTGTAGATAATGTAATAGAGCTTTGTTTCTTGTTGACCAGGATACTAATCTAGGACCCATGAAAAATGCACCACCACTAGTGCTTTCCTGTCATCCACGCTTCCTGCCCAATCCGCATCTGTGTATGCATGAAGTGTGAGATTTGTACCTCTAGGATACCATAAGCCATAGTGTTGAGTTCCTTGAAGATACTTGAAAATTCTCTTAACTGCTTGAAGATGAGTTTCCTTTGGATTTGCCTGAAACCTTCCAAGTATTCCCACTGCATGCATAATGTCTAGTCGGGTACCTGTTAGATAGAGCAGACTACCAATCGTGGATCTATAAGTTGGTTGATGTACTACTGCCGATTCATCATTTGCACTAAGGCTGCATCCTGTCGCCATAGGGGTACATACTGGTTTCGAATCCTCCATCCCATATTTCTTCAAGATCTGCTTGAGATATTTGGTTTGTGATAGAAAAATTTTGTCTTTGTTTTGCTGGACTTGTAAACCAAGAAAATATGTGAGCTCACCAAGCATGGACATTTCAAGCTCTTTCTGCATCACCAAGGACAAATTTTGACTCATGTCTTCTTCATTGCTACCAAAGATGATATCATCAACATACACAACAAGTATCAGCAATTTATCATTGTCAACTTTTATATATATATTGCTATCAGTTGATCCTTAACCTTGTTGATGAAGGTACTTATCCAACCGATAATAACATGCCCTTAGAGCCTGTTTAAGGCCATAGAGAGCCTTTTTGACTCTGCATACAAGTTTTGGATCATTTCCAAGAATAAACCCATCTGGTTGTTCAATATATACTTCTTCATTTAAGTCTCCATTTAGACAAGCATATTTCATGTCCATCTGAAATACTTTGAACTTTTGAAAGCTAGAGAGAGCAAGGAACATTCTTATAGCCTCAAGTCTGGAAATTGGAGCAAAAGTTTCTTCAAAGTCTATGCCTTCTTGTTGCACATATCCTTTACAAACAAGTCTTGCCTTGTTTCTAACCACATCCCCATTTTCATTCAGCTTACTTTTGAAAATCCATTTTGTCCCTATGACATTCTTATCTTTTGGTCTAAGAACCAACTCCCAAGTGTTATTTTTTTCAATCTGCTCGAGTTCTTCCTCCATGACCTTGACCCAACATTCATCTTTGCAAGCTTCTCTTACATTTTGGGGTTCAGTGGAGGAGAGCAATGCTAGATAGCTTGAAGCTTCTGAAATGGTTCTTCTTGTTTGTACACCTGCCTCTTTCTACCCCAAAATTTGAGATTCTAGATGATTCTTCTGAACGTATCTGGATGGAGTCTTTTCTTCTTATCCTTATCTGTTCTTCAGGGTGCCTCATGGGTTTCTTCTTCGTCATGAATCTGATTTTGGTGTTGATGGATAGTCTTTTGCCATCTTCGAAATCTTCAAATTTTACCTGCCTAGGAGTGTTTTCTTTCTTCTTCATCAACCCACTACATCAATGCTTTCAACAATTTTACCAAGTCTTTTATTGTAACATTTGTAAGCTTTGCTGTGGGGAGAGTAGCCAAGTAAAATGCCTTCATCTGCTCTAGGTTCAAACTTGCCAAGATTTTCATCAGTCCTTTTAATGTAGCATTTGCTTCCAAAAATTTTGAAGTATTTCATTGTGGGAGTCTTACCGTACCAAAGTTCATGAGGAGTCTGAGTGTTATTTACTCAAACATTTGTCTTGTTGAGAATAGTAACAGCGGCAAATGCGGCTTCACCCCAGAAGGTTGCGGGAGTTCCAAACTCATCAAGCATAGCACGAGCCATTTGTTGAAATGTTCTATTCATCCTTTCCACTACTCCATTTTGCTGAGGAGTCCTTGCAGCAGAAAATTCCCTTCTTATTCCATGTTCTTCACAAAAATCGAAAAATTCATCTGAGGTGAATTCCCCTCCTTGATTAGATCTGAGGCATTTGATTCTACGATTTGATTCATTTTCAACCAAAGCTTTGAATGACTTGAACTTTTTGAAAGCTTCATCTTTATACTTCATGAGTCCTATCCAACACATCCTTGGAAAGTTGTCAATGAACAATATGAAATAATCTTCTCCTCTAGGTGACCTCTTCCTAGTTGGACCACATATATCGGTGTGGACAAGTTCAAGTGCCCTGCTAGCTGATCCTTCCTTCTTAGGGAAATTAGTTCTGGTTTGCTTACCAAATTGGCATGATTTGCATATTGTATTATCTGGAATTCTGATGTCAGGAAGATCACGAACTTCCTTATATTTGCATGCTTTTCTGATCTGAGAGAAGCTAAGATGCCCCAGTCTTCTGTGCCATAGCCAGTGTTCATCATTCTTGCTTAAATAACATTGTTGTTGTTCTCCCTTGAGTACGTATAAGTTATTTTTAGTTCTTATGCCTCTGATCACTATTTTTCCTGTATCAAGCTCATGAACAATACATCCATTTGATCGAAATATTACCTCAGTTCCTTGATCACACATCTGACTGACACTCAACAGATTATGCTTTAAGCCATCAACATACATAACGTTTCCAGCATTGACCTTTTCTTTCAAACGAACAGAGCCTTTACCTTTTATGAATGCAGGAGTGTCATTTCCAAATAAGACCTTCTTTTCCTTTTCTAAGGCACTATATGACTGAATTTTTTCTTTATTACCTGTCATATGTTTCGAGCATCCACTGTCGATGTACCATTGATTTTCCTGTCCTTCTGCATATAAGGCTATCCCACATCTTTTCGGTTGCGTTTCTTTCTTTTTCCATGTTTTGGGACTCAATGAAGCTTGCTCCTTCTAAGTTGGTTGACGAAACCTGCTTCTGCATTCAGAGTCTTCATGACCGAAGTTGTTACAGATAGAACATTCTATTTCATTTTCAAGAGCAGAGAAGTTATTGTAGGTTCTTTTCATGATTCATGTCATACTTCTTTGTTTTTGAGCTTCCCTAGTCATGATGGTCTTATAGGCAACACATTGAGCAGCTTTATGACCAAATTTATGACAAGAGAAACATTGGCCATTGAAGAAATTCCTGTGATTATCAAATCTACCAACCATATGATTATAGTTTCTATCCATTCTTGAGCCAAATTGAGAATTTACCTGTGGGCGGTTGAGGCTTCTATTCATCCTTGACATGGATTGCTCTCGATTTACTTGATAATCTTTGATCATCCTTGAAGCAAATTGTCACTGATTTCCCTGGTGATCTGCATTATACTTTTGCTATCGATTGTCAACTTGTTCACTTCTCCTTGCTGTATCATGATAAATTTTGGAGGTGGATGGCTTTTTTGTGCTTGCTTGTGAGCTTGAGATGCTTCTTCGGAATATCTGAGACTAGTCTTGATTAGAGGAGAATGTTGTACTTTGATAATCTCATCTAGAGTTTCAGACCGTTTAGCAAATCTGAGATTAAGGGCTTTTGTTTTCTCAATTTCTTTTCTAAGTCCCACAATTTCACATTCTAACCCTTCATTGTGTCTATCTTTTTCAGCAAGTTGGAATGTTAGAGTATCTATAATCATATTATTTTCCTCTAAACAAACTTTAAGTTTAGAAATTTCTTCATAAAGACCTTCTTCATTTATAGCATCCAAGAAATCATCATCTTGAAAAGCCATCAAAAGTCTATCATTATTACCTTGTTCATCTTCATCACTGTTTGACAATCCATCACTATCTTCATGCGTGTAATAGCTCTTCTTATTCTTTTTTTCTGTTCCATCTAACAGGTTCCTCACTTTTGTCTAGTTTATCTTTATGAGGACATTTTGCAGAAAAATGACTGACTCTTCCACAAGCAAAGCATTTGAAAGGCAGCTTACCTCTGAATCTACCAGTTCCCCGTTGAAGGCTCTTGACAAAATTTGATTCTTCCTCTTCTTCTGACATATGTCCTGACTCATAGTAATCTCCTTTTCCTGAAGCCTTGAATGCAGCTTCTCTCCTGTCTGATGGTCCTCCTTTTCTCATTTCATAAGCAGTTAGAATTCTGTGCAGCTGTGACATGGTAAGGTTCTGTAGATTCTGCTTTTCTTCTATGGAAGAAACTTTTAAATCAAACTTGAGAGACAAATATCTTAGAACCTTTTCAACCATAATATCTTCTTTTATTTCTTCACCCATGTTTTTCATACAATTTACGATCTCATCTATATGTAGGAAATATCTAGCCACACTTTCATCATTATGCATTCTGAGACTTTCATATTGAATTCTAAGAGTTTGTAATTTTGCTCATTTTACCTGTTCATCTCCTTCATAGCTTAGAACGATCTTGTCCCATATTTCTTTTGCGCTTTTGAGCTGCATAACCTTGACAAATTCTAATTGAGATTTGTTTCATACTGCTTCTTACCAGCGGCATCTGTAGGAGTTGCTGATGGAAATGTGTATCCTGTTTCCACAATATCCCAAACTTCTGTACCAAGAGATTGAAGATAGATGCCTCATTTTTGTAGTAACTCATGATGATAGATCTTCCTTCAAGCGATCAAGCTTTTCTTGAAGGACCTGCTCTGATACCAATTGTTGAAAATAATACTGGGAGGGGGGGTGAATCAGTATTATCTAATTCTTTTTCAATTTAGATCTTTATATTTTAACTTATTCTTCAGATGTTGATCATTAATCTCTGTGTTAGAACCATATAATAGTAAACAGGAACAGGAAAAATAGAGCAGACAGTCACACCAAAGAACACAAGATATAAGGTGGAAACCCAATGTGGGTGAAAACCACCTGCTGCAATATGTCTCTATCTTCTTTCAACTATAAACTTTATACAATGATTCTGTACTAGTGCAGTCTTATACCAGCACATGGGCTTCAACCTGCAGAAGGCTACAACCTTCTCTCGTTCTCCAGACTCTCCTGGGAGGGAGCTACAACCCCCTTTTCTCTTGTACTAGCTGAGGTACTAGTACGTAGGTGCTAACCTACTAAAGGCTTCAACCTTCTCTTTTCTTTCGGGGACCACGTTTCATAAATTTTCAGACTGGATCCATGAATATCAATCAAACATCAAATAGATATGCAATCAACCAACTTCCTTGTACAAATACTGAATCAACAATTTCTTAGCATACAACAGCTAGACACCAATTCAGAACCCTAAAAACTTCAGTGATAGATAAAAGCGGTTAAAACATATTTAAAGAAATGGTCCGCAACTTCACCAATAGAGACCTGCGAGTGGTTCACAACTCCTTTGTGTCGAGCCTGCGGAACTCCCCACTTGCACCGTGTTGAGCCTGCGGATCTCTGCACCTGCACTATGTCTGGCCTGCGAACCTACAAGTATAGATAATTATCAGACTTCAATTATACCCCAGACTATCAGATTTACAGATCTGATCATGCGCCAAAGAGATCTCGACCCATCAGTAGATCCGTCTTGTAATGCTCAAGTTTCTCCTTGATTCAAGTCCAACTATAACTCACCAACCGATCACCAGATTTTCAGATCTTGCTCTTCTTAAGATATTCAACACCTCTGTATCCAGTCAAATGATCTCCTTTCCTTTTTATAGACTAGGCCTTACTCAAAACCATGGTCCAAAACCATAGAGATCCCATACTAGGGACCCAAAACCTGGGTTCAATACTTTAGATGCAAAACCACGGACCAAAACCATAGGATCAAAAATGTCGGACTAAATACCATGGACCAACCATAAGATTTTCCACGTGCACGCATTTTTCTCTGCATGAAATTCCGTGTACTTTAGGTCCGCACTTTTTGTTTGGTACACCTGTGAACATGACCGCACCTTTTGAACGACAGGCCTACAGAACCTGTCGAAGTCTGCAACTTTGTAAACAGGGACCTGTGGGTATCTCATTTTCTACGTTTTTGAGAGCCTGAACATGATCTGCTACTTGAGTGAGTTTGCCATCAAGGACAACACTTATGCCATCGAGCCAAACCTGTGCCAATACTTTGTCATAATGCCAACACCAAACGACATAATGGTGTATTGAAAGTAGCCCCATTCTGTTACGAAGGTCATTTTGTTCCTATCTTTTGGTGCGATCTTGATCTGAGGGTACCCTGAGAACCCATCCATGAATGAGTATGCTTCCTGACCGCCAACATTCTACAGTACTTCATCTGTGAACGGGGTCAGGAATGGATCATGTACACAGGCATCATTCAACTTCCTGAGGTCCACACATATTCTTATTTCACCCTTCTGCTTTTTCTCCTGTACTACCATAGGACTCATCCAGTCAGATTCTTCCACTAGCTCAATAATTTCGGCTGCGATCATTTTGTCTAATTCTTTGCAGACCTTTTCTTTATATTTCTTATTCAAGCGGTAAGGTCACTGCTTAACTGGCTTTGCGTTGGGTTTCAAGGTGACCTTCATCATCCCTAACTTCCCAACGATCCCTTTTAAGTCCGTAATTTTGGTCAAGAACAAGTCTTGGTATTCGTGGAGTAACTTAGCGACCTTATCCACTGTGGCATTGTCTCAATTGTCCCTAAGCGTTGCGTACTTCGGCTCCGCCTCCGTTCCAATGTTTACCTGCTTTTTGTTTAGCAGTGCGGTGATGTCGAGATCCTCAATTGATGGTCCTCAAATCTTGCGATAACCTTCCATTTCTGGAATGTTAATATTTCGTGGGTCCTCATCATCCTCCTCAATGTTTACGTTGTAACATTATAGCATGCAGCTCAGCTGTGTTGCCCATTCTGGCTGAAGTACTTCCATTGCCTCCTTGGGTATTTTGAGGATAACTACTTTTACTTCCTATAGCACATCATCAATAGTATCTGTCATGCGGAAAGAGTTATTTTTGCGGACAAACCTAACCTCCGTAGGAGTCTAAGACTCTCTAGTGACAAACAAACCAAACAAGAGCAATCCTTCTCTAAACACACGTTATTCTATGAGAGATCAAGTGTTTTCCGATCTTACCTTAGCTCCAACGCTTGTTGTAGCAGTCCAGCCTTGCTGATCCAGATGAGCTCCTCCTTCACTTTAAGACCTGCATACACTAACAAAGCAAACGATTACATAACACCTGAATATTTCATAAAACAAAGCATATTCATCACATAGACCAAGGAGTACATGAAATAATTCATTAACAACAAATCATTGAGAAGAATGGACTTATTTGTATTAAGGAAACAAAAAAGGAACCATTACAACCTGAGCCTTGGTCTTGTGCAAGCTCCTCCCAGGGTCCAACAAGAGATTTCCTCTACTTTGACAAGCTCACCCACTCCCAATATGGCAACAAGAAAGGATAGTGATCTCTCCTCACAATTCAACAATGGAAGTCCTAATTCCAGCAACATTTACCCTTTGGAATGTTCAGCTTTCAACCTCCCCTCCTCTGGCCCAATGCCTGTATTTATAGTATTCTAGAGGAGGTTATTCAGTTCCAACATCAACGGGATACTCCCTCTTTTGGATGGGGTAGCTCCTCTCTTGATGGGATAAGTTCCTCTATCATAGGGATGCATGAACCATCTGGAGGCGCTCAATACACGTCAAACACTCTTCTAGAAGGCTCTAAAAGTGACCACAAGTAACTTTTTAAAGGTGAAACTCGTGCCTTTTGACGTTTACAGGGGTACGCACCCATGCTTTGGCTTACAGAGCGTACAAGTACCCAGGTACAGTGTCTTTGGGATGTGTACACGCAGGCAAGGTAGAGAGAACCTGCGTACCCAGAGATAAACATGTTTTTAAGTGACTTTCTCTCTTTTTGAAGTTTGACATGAAGAGCAGAGGTATGAGGCTTGACAGGGAGGATAATATGACTATTGATGGAGCCATATTAACTGCAGATAGTCATGGTGACAAATTTCAGTGTAACAGATTG
>APFE031433441.1:0-21853 GCA_000404065.3 Pinus taeda
CATCATCCTCCAGCTAAGAAGCCTTTCTTTCACCTCAAGCAAAGCAAAATCACCCAACACTGTGAATGTACACCAAAATACCAACAACACTTCTCTATAAGTTACAAAATTCCAGCCTCTGGATCTCTGTGATGAGGGATCCCTATATAGATGATTACAGAGAGGTGTCATCTTTTGGGATCTTGATTAGTGTCTTCTCTCTGATAGTTCCTGCTTCCACTTGGAGAATGAAGATCTCTTACTCATCCCTGGTCGAAAATGGAGTGGAAAGTGTCAGAGGGGAAGCTTCTAGAAGATTCCATGATCTTCCACCTCACATTTTGGTCCTTTCCATTTGTCCATTCCCAACCATCGCACCCTACAGAGGAGAAAAACAGTATGCATCGCGCCCTATACACTGGGAAGGTGATATGCATCGCACCCCCTGCATGAAGCTTTCAGTATGGTCCAGTTTTGACCATTTATGAGCAGTTTTCAGTGGAGAACTTCTGGGAGATGATGTAATCAGTTGAACTTGTTCCTTTAGGCAGTGAAGCAACCCTTTTAGGGACTTAAGAGCCCTTAGTTTATGGAAATTTGTGATTGGGGTTGAAGTGCCCAAAAATGTCTATAGCACCAGTGCGTCGCGCCTCTGACTTTAGGCAATTTTCTTACCAATTTTCTCCCTCGACTCAAACACGGCCTTGCTTTGCTGACTTTTAGTTCTTCGAATGCAAATGGGCTTTTCAAATTGAATAAATAATTTATATACAAGGATCTTTTAATTTTTGATGCATAAGAACCCACTTTTTCAATGTTTAAAACATGACTTGACTTTTAAACTCCGTTTTTGAGCTTTTTCACTTTATTTGAGCTTGTGATGAACTGAATGACTTGTGTTTTGTTTGCTTTGCACGGGATTGGAGCTACTGAGACTAGGGAAAATGACCAATGTTGCAGGTGAATTGATTTACATATGAAGGAAATAAAATCACATGAATTTATACAATAAAACCTGAAATACTCTATTTTTCCTAAAAATAGAGTTTTGAGGAAAAATACATTTTTGAGCACTTGATTATGAACTTTATTGGTAGTGGAACCTCCTCATGTACCTGCTGGCTATTATTAGACATTTTAAAACCCTTATTGATGAAACCCTAGAAAATATTTTTGCAATCTTTAAGATAAAAAGGTGACTATATATGATTTTGATGAATAAACATGGGCTAGTAGGTAAATGACATGAGGGAAATTGTAGGAGAAGGCACTATCGTCAGATGATCCATGCACCTAATGGAATGCAGCTGACTGGGCGGGACACCTAATATGCACTGCAACAAGTGGATTTGATCTCTAATGGAGGGATGAAGATATTGACACTAACATTGGCTCCAATGGGGACGATAGCTCCTTGGAGGTGCCAAGAACTACAGATCTTTAGGAAAGTAGACAGTGCCTTCGTCCATTGGGCTATGGAGTCAACAACTTAGACAAACCAAAACCAATATCTTGACAAAAAAACATCGAAACTCAAGACTCAAGACTCATAATTGAAATGAGTAAGACTAAATCAAACTGAAACAAGATACTCAAAAGCTGAAACTGGACACTCAGCTGAAACTATCTTTAAACTGACTGAAACAAAAAAATGACTCAAGACTGAATTAACTGAAACAAGTACTTACAAAGCCTTGAAATGGTAGCAAACCATCGAGATTTCAGAGCTTCAAATCATGATGACAACCACCTTCCTACTGATGAAATATTTACAATCATGTGTAGTGCACCTTCCAATGTAACCAATCCAGCAGATGGCTACATACCGAAATTCAGCTCTCACTTTTCACGAGCAGGTAGAATGATGTACATGTAGGCAACTCACAATAACCACTGAAACCAAGGTTTATGATAACGAACGAGGCAACATCCATATTCTCTAATGCTTGCAAAAGAATGTCGAAGGGATCTTGAAAATCCTGAAGCACTAGCTTATCTTGAGATCCAGCAGCAAAATCACAAGTAGTCCCTTTATTCTGATCTGAAAGAACAATTGATTGCCGAGTGATAGGAAGGCATAGAGAGGTATAAGCTTCTACCATTTGAGTGTTAGCTGTAAATTCCTTGTCCATGAGAAATGTTGGCATGTTGTCTCTTTTAGGCTCATATTCCTCAATTTCATGGTCTAGGTCATTCTTGAACAAAAAATAACCTTCAAGATTATCATACATAATAGCCTTATCATCTTCATGAAAGAAAATATTATTTGTTCGCTAATCTATAAGGTTAATGTCAAGACTGTCATCATTTTCAAAAGATAAAGAATTTTCACCAACACCTTCTTGACCATGTGCACACTGCAGACCTTCATTAGCTTTGGTTGTAACTTAACCTTTCAGGAGTTGATCTATCTCATATTTAGACAAAGGAGATAATAATTTTTGTTTTCTTTTTCTTAAAAAGTGATTGCCTTCTTGAAATAACATTTCAAAACATAAAGAACCTGACTGACAATCCTCAATTCCCTGGTCTTCTGAAATTTGAAAACATTGTTGGTCATCTTCATATGACATGGAAATCAAATTATCCTTTACCACTGATTTATTGAAAGAAATTTTTTCACTTACTTGAACAAAGATCTCATCTTGTTTTTCATGAAATGAATGGATTACCTCCTCATGAAGGCTTGGGTCAGTAACTCTATCTTTTTCATTCCAAATGATCTCAACAACAGAGCTCTCCTTCATGGGATTCAAAACAAGGTAGTCTTCATTATCACGAGCTGAATCTAGATCTAAAAGAATTGACTTGACTTTATCACATTTTGAAATTGAAAATTGACTTTCATACATGCTGTCTTCTTTTATGGACAGATCTGAAATAAAACCTTCTCTTTCATCACTTTCCACTGTGCTAAGATCTTGATCTTGCTGCAAAATTTCCTGAGCATCTTGATGAGTATCTTCTAATCTCTCTTTATGCTGCTGAAATGGATTTTCATATAGGGCCTCCATGATCTCATCATCCATGAAGTCATCATATTCATAAACTTTCTCAAGATTTTCAATAAAACTATAAACATGTTTACAACAGTCTTGAACTAAGGTTAAGGATGGATAAGATTCTTTATACCTCTCAAAGAACATGGCATGAAATCCTTCAAACAGTAATACAAGCAGGCGACAAACTTTCATACCAAGATCAGGCTTCACCTTCCAGAGTGGCCATGGATATCTTCGTCAAGCAATCTTCAGTCAACCTTCAACTTGCGAATATGTATTTGAAATTTAACTAGATGTAAAGCAACATCCTTCCTATTATCATATTTAAACATAGGCAAATTCCGTTGCCAATCTACCTTAGGAATTTTATTCGGAAAACCTGGAATGTGATCTCGGCTCATGGGAGCATACCTTCGATCCAGCAAAACCATTTTGATAACAATGAATTCACCAAGAAATTCTTTAGGATACTGATTTTTGAAGAGTAGAGTCGCCATAAAAATTTTGAACCTGGGGATTCTTCGACACCGGAGCCACTAGGCGAATGATTTAGCCCTTCCTGTGTCTGATCGTGGTCCCCCATCAGCAACCGGATCTAAACTTGATTACATTTTACTGAGGAAACCAGATGTTTAGTTCATAAACTAGATCAGAGATTGACTGAAGCAGCATTCATCTACTTTCGCTAATGCAAAGCAAGAGCATTTCAAAGGCTACCTAGCTAACTTCAGGCTCCGTCTATAGTTTATAAAGCAAAACAATGATAATAAACTTGTCTTCCCCAGTTGAGTTGCCATTATGTTAGTGCCTAGATTTACCTTAGGCTGAGAAAGGTAGGATCGAGGACCAACATCAAACCATGCTTAACTTGGTAGCTAGCCCTACGAGGTCGGGAGAGGGCTCTCTCCTAGTCAATCTCAGCCAAATATGATCACTAAGGGGTTGAGATGACTGATATAACTACTAATATTAGGCTAGGTATATGTGCAAAGCATTTGATTGAATAAAATGATATGTTTTGTTGGCTCTAATGAAAAGGCAGATCTTGGGTGCAGGGAATGAGGTTTAGTCTTGCAAAGATCTCAATGGGGCAAGATAGGCAATTGATTTTGGCACTTTAAATCAAATGAGATGGACGGATTAGACATATGAGGATTTTAAGAGGGCAAGAGAAGCCATGGATCCTCTCCAAATAGCTGAAAACATCAAGAAACTAAAGCAAACCTCAAGTAGAGCACTACAATTTCAATGGATTCTACTTTCACTCTTGTTTGATTTAGCTAGGAAGAAACAAGATAGATAATGTCATACATAACACATTATAAAATTCACAAATACAGAAGAAAGGACTTTACCAAAACAAAATGCCACAGGGATCCCAAAGAGTGCTGAAAACCCTGGTCTCAATTCCTTAGCCAAAATGTTGATATGAGTGTACAATGAAGCTCCTCGCTTTCTCTAGAGTCCAACCATGCTAATGACTGAAAAAACATAATATATAGAAAAACCATAGCTCATCCTAGCCTCTAGGGGTTGAATCACATGTTTAGGAGCTGTTCCAACTAATTCTAAACTGAGAACTAGAAATTAGGCAGTGGAACATCATGCCTCTAGAAACAAGGGAACTGATTCATTCAGTTTCAAACAACTTTTTAACAGATGAATCTACCTCCATAAGTGAAAATTTGACATATTTACATCATGATCCATCAATTTGCATTAAATTACTTCACAAATTTGACATTAATCAAGTGAAAAATTCAAACTGGCCAAAGCTAGGGGAAAAACAGAGCATTCCTGGTCAAACTGGGCCAAATTTCCTCTATGTGCCGCGCCTGATTCTCTATGCATAGTGCCTTTTTGAAGCCAATTTTGGAGGCCTTCTTGGCATCCAAATTCACTCCAAGTGTGCTTTTTGGAAAGGTCTACCTGTTTAATTTCGAACCCAAGTGGAATTGTTCAATTTGGCCTCCATTTGTCCCTCCAAAATTTAGTTCTCCCAACACTGCTTCCTGTGTGTCAAAATAGGGCCAATAAGGTCATTTTTTGAGTGTTTTTGACCTTTTTGAGGGCTCAAAACCTGTCCAAATTTCTTTGACATTGGTAGGAAAGCATATTTTTCCATGCCAAATCCAAAAATGTTGAGTTTTTGTCATTTGGAGGCTCCCATCAAAAGCGAGCACCAAGTGGCGCGGTGCATAGAGCAAACATTCCTGTTTTTTGAGCAAAAAATTCCAAAAATGGAAAAAGTGCCCCAAATTTTTTGGAATTTGGGTTGATTCTTCTCCATCAAGCATTGTGTTGGGCCAAGGAAGCCTCAACCAATATCTGAATTTTATCATGCTCCTTTTTCCTCTTCGATGACCTTTTGAATTTTGCCTTTAAGTTCCTGATTCTTGCCTTGCAGACTTTGTTTCTTGCCATGTAATGATATGCCATATGTCTCAACAATGTCTTCTCCTTGTTTTCCTTCTACAACAACCTCTCTAAGTGGATATTGACTCTCTCAAGCCAAGACTCTCGATCGACATTGATCTCTTGCTCAAGTGAAGTGAGCTCCACCCTCCTCCTTTGGGCGGCTTGGCGATTCTCCCGAATGTTTTGTAACTCCATAATCACTTGTTGATCTTCAAGCTACTTATTTCTTTGCTCTAGGTACTTTATGATCCACTTAGCCCTCTCCAAGTTGAGGGACAAGGCATTGATGTCCGCCTGCTGCTCTTGGATGACTTCTTTGAGATTTGTGCTTTGCGGGCCCACATTAGTATCATCACCCTCAATGAGAATGAAATCCCGCTCACCTGAAGGCCCCTCATCCTGTAATGGCCTCTTGCCTTTGTCGTGAACCTGTTGTGCTGATGGTGGAAGCGAGACCCCTTCCACCCTGGGTGGAGATAATACTTGCTTTTTTGCCGCAAACAACTGTTTAGTGCCCTTCTAATAAGTGATAAACACTGGCATACTAGCGGTCTGTGTCTCATGACCCTCATGCTAATAAGAAGGTCCACCTACCTGATGCAAAAGCCTCTAAAGGTCCCTGAGGAGCTGTGAAAAACTCAAGAGAAATGAAGTCCTCCCAAGTGATGCCCTACAAACCGAGTTGATTGATGACCAAAATCTTAATGAGCGCAAAATGATATATACTATTAAACTGCTACTAAGGAGTCTTGTGTTGTACTAGGGTGGTCATCTTCTCAATGTTTCAGCACATGAAGTATGGGACGTTCATCATCCTCACCCTGGTAAAATGCATCAGCAACCTGATATGATAGGCATATAAATGGGAAAATGGCCCTCACAGCTAAAATATTTCATTATCAGTTTCATTAGAGGAGAATATGAATCTTTGAGGTACCGAAAAGGAAAAACTCTCCTGAGTTGTCTAAAATAACCAGGCTTGATGTATGGTTCATAATGTTCCCTGTCAATTTTCTACCTCTTGTTCCATTGCTCTCCAATGTTAGGAATATCGGTTGCTAGTGAAATAGATTCTGGTGTTAAAGTATATGTGACACCAGCTAGAGTGGCTTGAACATCATGTAAATGAAGCACAAACAAATGAGCCAACTCATGATGAAACTGAACTCTAGCAACCATCTCACAAAATTCATAGTAGGACTAGTGCTTGAAACAAGTGATGGCGAGAGGGCAAGCCTGTAACTCAGCAAGGGTAGTAGGTTCTTCTCGAATATGTTTGCCACCTCTATGAGGCCTCCTGGGTGCATGCACCTCTATGGGAGAGTCACTATTTGTCTCTTCTTCATGATCATATGAAGGATCAGACTCCATTTCTGCTAGTGGGTGAGCTGTCTTGATGAGGAAATTTATGGTAATTCTTGATTTTCTACCACCAAGGGAAAATATGTGAGGGACTGTGGAGGGAGGAAACAATGAGGATTTTGGGATTGTCAGGACAAGGTTTAGTTAGGGAAACAGGGGATTAGTAAGTGATTTGGGAGTTTTGGGTATAGCACTAGGGTTTTGGATTTTATATTTTAGGAGTTGGGAAATGGGAATTCGGATAGGGATAGATGATTTTTTAGGAATATATGAGTTAGGGAATGGGAAATAAACTGGGAAATGAGTGATGGAGTGGACAAATGAAGAAGTGGAAAAATATATTTTGGCAGCAAAATGATAGTTTGAAACCATAAGCACTGTTTTCTTTGAGATATGCAAAGAGGGAGGGTTTGATTTTTTTTTACACAACCACCATAAACTTCATAACAAACTCTTTCACTGGCCAAGAGGAGAGCTTAACTTACTTGTTCACTAGAGGTTTTGGAAAATTTAGGCGACTTGAGGAAGTTTTTGAAGAAACTAGGTTTGGCAGCTCTATGTGCCACACCTCAAACCCAATGTGCCGCGCCCTTTGTATGAGCCGCGCTTGTTCAATTTTACACTGAGAATCACGGCTCTATGCGGTGTGCCTACTGAGTGCACCATGCCACTTGCCCAGTGCACTATGCCTCGGACTTCGGGTAGTTTTATCACCAATGTTCTCCCTCAACTCAAACACGGCCTTGCTTTGCTAACTTTTGGTTCTTTGAATGCAAATGGACTTTTCAAATTGAATAAATCATTTATATACAAGGAGCTTTTAATTTTTGATGCAGAAGAACCCAATTTTTCAATGTTTAAAATATGACTTGACTTTTAAACTTTGTTTTTGAGCTTTCTCACTTTATTTGAGCTTGTGATGAACTAAGTGACTTGTGTTTTGTTTGCTTTGCAGGGGATTGGAGCTACTGAGGCTACAGAAAGTGACCAGGGTTGTAGGTGAAGTGATTTACATATGAAGGAAATAAAATTACATGAATTTATAAAATAAAACCTGAAATACTCTGTTTTTCGTAAAAATAAAGTTTTTAGGAAAAATACATCTCTAAGCACTTGATTATGAACTTGATTGGTACTGGAACCTCCTCATGTACCTGATGGCTATTATTGGACTTTTTGAAACACTTCTTGATGAAACCCTAATGAAACCCTAGACCTAATGACAATGAAACCCTAGAAAATATTTTTGCAATCTTTAAGACAAAAAGGTGACTGTATATGATTTTGATGAATAAACATGGGCTAGCAAGTAAATGACATGAGGGAAACTATAGGAGAAGGCACTACCATAAGATGATCCATGCGCCTAATGGAATGCAACTGATTGGGCAGGACACCTAATATGCAATGCAACAAGAGGATTTGATCTCTGATGGAGGGATGAAGATACCGACATTAACAGTAGGTACCTTGTTGTGTAAGGGAGAAGTGTGTTTTGGTTTGGAGTGAAACCTAAATGGAAGAGCTTTAAAGCTATTGTTGTTTGAAGCCATCATGGAATACTAACAAAAGTGTGTGGGAACTTGGTCTTGTCAGAGGAGGACTGCAATGTTAAGACGAATGGTTACAATCTCTCTTTTGTATTAATATATGTAACTATCGATTGATTTCCTACATGTTTTGTAATATTACATATTCATGTCTTAATGTTTCTTGACTTGTTAAGTAGATTGAATTGCAATTTATATATTATTATGTTTCTATGTTGTTTTTGTTTACTTGTTTTAGGAGCTTGAAGAAGGAAGTGAGGGATTGCTGGCATAAGAAAGCGAGGACATCATCAAGAAGGATAAGCGACCAAGAGGTAGGCCCTCTTGATTTATTCTAACCTAAGGAAATCATCCATAGAATGTATCTGTTTTGGCTACACCCATTATCTGGCTAGAGGAATTCATTCGTTTCCACACTTATATTTTTACTTCACCCAATGAGTGTAGACAAGAGTGAATTCTCATGCATTAAAATACTGAGTGCAAGATTTAGAAAGTGGGAAGACAAGCAAATGTGTGAAGCGAGTTGTTGCAACGATGACCCTTAGTGCCAAAACAATGTCATGCATGCGACAACAGTGAGATGCAAAGAAAAACTTGAAACAATGCTTCTATAAGCTAAGATGCATTAAAACAACAACAAGACTTCAATGAAACCAAGAAAAAAATAGTCACACAAACGGAAATACAAAAAGCAACAGAAAAGCAGCAAAAGACATGAAAAGCGGACTTACCCAAAAAATGATGAGTTGAATGTACCCAATGCTCCTAGATGCAATGTGGGACATCGGAGCTCCAGTATTGCAACAATAATGTTGCAACTCCTGGGACTCCCTTCTTTACTTTTATCAACCCGGTTGTTCGTAACAAACTTGGAAGCGACAGTGCTGTATGCACAAGTACTAGCTCTTGTCGCAGTTGTCACTTGGTCAGCTGGCACAAGTCCGCTAGGAGCTTAAGCCAACTTCTATGAGCTCTTAGAAGAATCTTTGTAATTGATGGATGAAAGCTAACTCGATGAAAGCTAATCTATTTGCGAAAAGAGATTGGAAATCTGGAGGAAAGCGCAAACCCTAATTCTACCAACTAGTCCTACTGATGCAAAGATGAGCATGCAAACTACTAAAAGAGATTCCATTACTTCTATGAAGGTAAAATACATGTGTCTAGACTACCTCTATCCTAAGAAAACATCGTTTTGTAATTTTGATTAAGTTGTCAGCTTTATCATGCATATGCTTTCACTATTCTTTACTGTGCAGGGGTGGATCAAGGAGACAGAATGCTTGGAAAAGGTTGGGAACATTCAGAGAGGGTCTAAGGAGTCCCCAACATCCTTCCAGAGAGTTTCACAAAGTTTGGCTATCAAGAAACCTCATTTGTGAGCTTCTACAGGAAGTCTGCAGGGGTTCTACAGGATGTTCATATATTTCTACAGGATGTTTAAAAAGTGGATTTTAGAGGATGGGTGAGTGAGGGAAGATGCATGGATGGATAAGGAGGTATGATAGGGGCCTGGAGTGACCCAGAGGCCAGTGGGTGGAGTGGTGAGAAGGTGTAGAAGGATGACTTGGCTTAAAGAAGGCTAAGGCAATGATTGAGCAAGTAGGTAGGGTTACGTGGGAAAAATGATAGATGGGAGACGAGGAACCTAGCTAGGAGATGGAACAGGTGGCTCAGATGATTCTTAGGTGGATGAAAGAGTCGTGGAGATGCCCTGCACGGTGTACATTCAACCAAATCAGCAAAGTCTTGCAAATGATCAAAGTCCTAGCTAATCTAGTCTAACTATCAATAACATGAATGAACAACAGCTTTATTTGGAAAGAAAACCATGTACATCAACTATGCAAAGAAGCATTTCAGAGATCTAAACCAATAACTAATTTCTGCAAAGGAAAATAGTACACTAAGGACTGCATGGTCAAGCAAACTAGTGTTTTTGTTGGGGCAGCACTGTTTCTTCAATTCTAGCCCCTGATCCAATAAGGATGAGGTGAAACCGAGAGTGTGGTTGTCCCTTTTCTTTGGAGCTTTTTCTGTATTATCTTACCAAAACACATGAAGCAATTCTATTCATAAACAATGATCTATCCAAGCAACACAACTAAATCTGCCTAACAGAAATACATTTCAAATGCATAAAGGGAAACCCTGATGCATAAAGGAAAAGTAACAGTACAGAAAGGAAGCCCTAGGCTCTCAGGTTGGGCCCAACCCTGAGAGCTATGGCTCCTATAGAAAACTCAGAGTTGATATAAAATCAGACTACTTCTCATTATAAAAAAATAGTCATAAGAGTTATGCCAAAAATGGCTACAAGAGAACAAAGTAAAGCTAACAGCACTGTAATGCAAAATATGCAATGGTTTCAAAAATACCTTATGAAGGCTGAGGCCTCAACATTTATACATCACAAGGGCCCTAGCTAGCCTCCTAAATCTATGGGACTTGGCTGTCCAAACTGTGAGTTAGACAGTCCCTTCCAAAATTTGCTTGGCTGCCTTCTAGATCCGGTTTTGGTGGCCTTTGGAGCTCGGAGTTGGGGGTGAAGATCCCGAGGAAGGGTTACTTAATGCCATAGACAACCCCCCTACGAATCCTCACCTCAGGCTTGGCTGTCTTTTAGCCCATGATTGCTTGGTTTTGCTCCAACATGTGTCAAAAAACCTGAAATGAGCACATGTTAGCCACCTAGGAAGAGTGACTACCCTTATTTGTACAAATGACATAAACATACTGAAAAATAATTCATAAGCTATGAAAAATGAAGGATTGAACAAGGACTGAACAAGGATAATTAAGCCAAATGAGCCCAACAAATTACCAATTTTGGGGCTCATCATCACCCCCCTGCTAAAAGGGTTTCTCATCCTCTGAGCAACTAGTCCAACTCGTTGTCTTTCATTGCTTTAATCGCCACCCTCACATCCCAGGCTTCTAAAGTAGTGTCCTCCTCACCGTCATGGAATCCAGCCTTCCTTTCCACCTCTTCCCACTGCTTATGCTCTTCCTCTTCTGCGCCTCCTTCTAACAATCCCAAAAGCAAGGGTGGACTTAACTTGAGGCCTATCCAACTAGCCTGGAGGTTCTGCATAGATTTCTTGTAGAGAGGCACTCATGCCAAGGCCTCCCTCATTCAAGTTGGAGTGTGATATTCCCTGATTTTGAGGTTGTGGGACAATGTGTTCCACCTACGGGTGCAAGCATGAACACAATTGTCCCCTAGTAATCACTCCATATCCTTGAAGTGTGCTATGGCCTGGTCCTGCCGATCCATGTACTCTAATAAATCCTGAGAGTTGGTTGCTAGGTGCTGGTGAGCGGATATCAATGCTATGGGGTTCCCTGGCTCTGCTCTAATCAACAGTGGTTCATGTAGTTCTTAGTCCATGACATTCCTGACCTCAGCCACTCTCTTTTCTTCGTAGTTTAACCATGAGGTCATTGCCATCAGCTGCATGTCCCCTACTGCTATGTTGGGGTCCCACGAGGTGATGTTTGGAAGGGCCAAATTATGAAGGTAAAACTTTGAAAGCTTAGCCTTATCTTCCGATGAATTGTTGTTACATAAATCCATGAATTGTTGGAGGTTTTGGATTTGGGAGATACCCCTCTGTGCCAGTGTGTTGATTTGGAACTGCAGCCACTGATCCCTTAGGTATAGGCCATAGGATTTGGCCGGTTGCCTACATTGCAGAGCTTCCATTGCCCAACTGGCCATGTAGGCCAGTTGTTCCTCCTTTTCTTGCATCTGTTGTTTTAGGGATTGTATCTCTATACCTGCCTGCAATTCCCTTTCCTGTAGTTGCCGATTTAGTTCCTCAGGATCAGCTTACATCCCTTCTTTTTCTTGAGGTTCTGCTGAGGTGTCCTTGGTTGCTGTGTCCTCTTCTTTTCTCTGTTCCTGTAGTTGTAGTTGTTGTCTAAGCAGCTCATTCTCTTCTCTTAACTTGGCTTGTTGGGCGCTTTCCACATGCCTTACTCTTGCCAACTCCCTTTGTGTTTCCTTGAGCCTTTCCTCTAGAGGCCCTATATTTGCTACCCCCTTGGATTTAGCGATCCTCATCCAAGTGTGGGTTCGTACTCTTTCTTCCTCTAGTGCTAGAAACAATGGCACTGTGAACTTTTGAGGAATAATTTTGTCGGCCTCCAAAAAGTTATAATAAGAGCCTAGGTTGGGTTGGGGGCTTGGTTCCATGTTGACATCGGTCTTCTCCTCCTCCTATGGTGACTTGGCTACTCTTTCCTCCATCTGCTCAGTTTCTTTCAGCCTAGCCAAAGTTTCCTGTAGAATAGCCTTGGCATCCTGTAGAGAGGCTTCTGAGTTCAACTTCTCCATCCTTTCCCTCCATGAGTATGTTTTCGGGCTCCCCCACTCATAAGTAATGGATGCCTTGGAGGGGGACCTATCCTTTGGTGTGGTAGGGGTATCCACAATTGTGATTGGCTCTTTTGATGGAGGCTGGGGTCTGCCAGTCTTAATCCTCACACTCCTTCTCGCTTTAAAATACAGAGGAGTCTCCCTCTTTCATTTCTCTTTTGGCTTGGGAGAGGTACTTAGGGTGGCCAGCGCAGCTGCTACCTCCCTGGCTAGAATTTCGGCCGACTTCTCCTTCTGCTGTCCTTCTTTCGAACTTCCTACAAAAAGTCCTGTAGTGGTTGTTTTCTGGCTTCCTGTAGAAGTCGTTTTTAAACTTCCTGTAGAAATAGCCTGTTGTTTTCCTGTAGAAGCTGAGGGCACTGTTTTAGCCTGCTTAGCTGAGGGGAATTTTAGCTTTAACTTGGTTGAGGCTGCCTTAGGGGTGCCCTTACTGACTTGGACTTTCTCAGTCCTTTCTACCCTGGTCTGTAGTCTTTTCTCCCTGGGTGTTGGTGCAATTTTACCATCTCCTGTTTTGGTAGCTTAACCCTTTTCTTGAGTTCCTTTCTGTTCTTTCTTTAGCGTTTTTCTAGGGGTTTCTTGTCCTTTAACCTTCTTCGCTGCCTGACTATGCTCCTTCTCCTCGCTGCTGGAGGAAGTGAGCTCCTCGGCCAATACTCGGATGTCATCATCCTTCGTCATATTCCGAAAAATTTCCCAGGAGAGAGGGACAATGAAAGTGTGGAGTGCATATTCCACGAGGAGCTTGATAAGCCCATGATGGGCTAGCTGGTCTGGTGTCCCCTCTCTCAGTTTGGTGGCACACTCAATCATGGACTACAGGAGGAAGTAAGAAATGCTCAATTTTTGTTCTGAGGGTAGGTCCATTTGGTGCCTGAGTGCTGTGAGCAACCAGAAATGATAGCCATACACAATGCTAAATCGCCCCTCACACGTAATATACTTCATAATTTGGAGGCTGACTTCACTCCAGAACGGTTGTAGGCTAGTTCTTCAAACTCCATTCTTGTCCTTTGAAAATTGCTCCTCTGGCAAGAAGAACTCTTTTTTAGCTTTCTGAACCAACTTCCTCTCCTCCTTATCCCAGGGTACCCCCATCGATAGATCAGTTACTCTACTAATGAGCTGTGGGGTGAGTCTGAGGGTCAATTCTCTAAAGCTGACAACGACCAATGTTTTTGACTTCGGCTTCAGGGACCTGAGGAATTCTTCTGTAATTTCATCATCATGACCTTGAAGCTTGTCACAAAATGACATCCAGTGTGCATGAGAAAACAATTCCACCACCTCAGGGGTTTCCCATAATTTCTTGGAGTCTGAAGGTTCTTTTGTAATGAACCCTCCCGGCATAGTAAAAACTCTGTGTTTATTCGTGCTTTTAAGCAGACAGGGAGTTCTGGGTGTATTTCCTTCTCAAAGTGTTAAAAAAGAGATATCTTTGTGTTAATTACCCTGTGCTGAACTTCCCTGCTCGCATACAGAAGGAGGACTTCGGGATTTTTCTACACAAAGCGTAGAGCTACATCTCAATTATACACACAGTCATATAAAATTTACAATTTTTGCCGGTGCCTTGACAGTGTCTCAATTTTTCTACAAGAGGGATTTTAATTCAATCGTGGAGGAAATCTCACTGAAAATTGCCACCCTTGATGTGAACAGTCCATGCTGCTTTATATGTTGGGTTTCCTGTAGTGCAGCTTCCTGTAGAAATTGTTCCCAACTTCTGGAGGATGTTACAGTGGTGCTGGACTAGTCTGAGTGGTAGCAGGACGTTGGAACATACCGAGAACTTGAGCTAACAACTTGCAGAGGAGGAGGACGCGTACTTGGCTACAAAATGGCTGTGAGCATAAATGACTGCAGTGCATCATAAGTTATTCAACCGAACGCTTTTGAAATGCTGTGGAATTCATGGCATGGGGGTGAGCTATCCTTGCCGATCCATTGGCCAACGTCATGGCTATCATTCCCCAGCATGTCCCTAACCGCCGAATTCTTCCCTCTGCATTCACCACCGCCATTCCTGTCATACTACCGCTTCTCCCCGACTAGACACTTCCCACGTGTCAATTACCCGTCTTTTCGACATAACCAAGCCCACCATTTAGATCATACAAGGCCACCTGATTGGCTGTGGTGGCCAGTTGAATGGCAACCAGACTTGTTCAATCCGTCCATTCTCACATTCATGCACATTTAGAGTATAGCTTATGTAATTTGACGAAATAAGGTTAGGCACTTACCTATGCGGTCGTGGACGTGGTTTTTTCAGGTTTGGAGACGAGGAATGCTGGATTGGCTTGTTGCTCCATTTTACGCAGGTGTTGGAGCTCCTCTTTCATTGGCTGATGCTGGCTATGAGACCTTGAGACCCGTTTCCCTGGTGGTGAATGCTGCATGCACCGGTTTCGTGAGCTGTTGGTGTCTTCATGGTATGTGCTCCAGCCGGATCAGCTGCTACAGGATTCCTGTAGGACATCCTATAGCCGTTTCTCCTCCTGAGGTGCATGCTGAGATCAATGGCGTTGCGTTCATAGGTGAAGGGTCTTGAGGTCATCTTGACAGGTAAAGTGTGAGAGCCTCTGCATGCTTTGTTTCCCATTAGAAACAAATTTTTCTTATCTGAGAACACAGGGTTCTGGTATGACTGTGTAGGTACATTCGACCAGATGGGAGTAATGGTGGTGAAAGGAGGGGAAAAAAGTGGAGGATGGAAGAAAAGAGTGGTTGCATGCCTCCTCAACAGACTTCAAGCTTCAAACCCTCCTCCATAATCAATTATGGCCCGCCCAAGGGCTCTACAAGATGTTTCCTATAGAAATATAGAACTTCCTGTAGAAAGTCTTGTAGCTTCCTGTAGAAAGCTAAACCATGACCAGATTGTGTCCAAACCTTGGAAAAAATGAGTGTTCATGGACGGAGTGTATGTGAGGTTGCCTGGTAGCTTGGTAGGGACCCTTGTCCTTGAGTTGAGAGGCCTCCCTTTTGCATTGTGTTCCTACAACCTGCAACAATTTCCAGAGATTAAGCTTGTTTGCTTTTCCTCCGTTTCTTCCTTCTTATTCTTTTTTCTTTTTCTTTTTTATTTATTTATTTTTTTTTTTTTTGAGAGACAGCAGGAGTGCCTCAATGAGGTTTTCACCCCTACTATCTGCCTTGGGCGCCTCATAGAGGTTTTTACCCAAGGATATTTTTATTCCAATTCTTTTTCAGGGAGACAGCAGGAGTGCCTCAATGAGTTTTTCACCCCTACCATCTGCCTTGGGCGCCTCAAAAAGGTTTTCACCCAAGGATCTTTTTTATTGCATTTTTTTTTTGATATATAATGATGCTCAAGGTGTGCCCAAAACAGAGGCAGAACCCTTCTCCATGACCAACACTGATTTTTCCACAGTTTTGATGAACTCTTGCCTCGAAAGAGGTTTCCTGTAGATCTTTAGTCGATGCCCATTGACGAGCATGGGGATGGCTTCTTCATCAATAGTCCGGATAAGGACAGAACCATTGTCATTACACTTTTCCACTGCATATGGTCCCAGCCACCTTGTCCTCATCTTCCCCTTGAAATCCTTATGTTTGGAATCATACAAAAACGCCCAATCTCCTGGCTAGAATTGTTTGTCATTGAGGTGTCGGTCATGCCATACCTTCCTCTGAAGTTGAATAATTTCTGAGTGGAGGAGGGCCTGCATTCGAAGTTTGTCTAACCCATTCAGCTACATTAACCTTTCTTGTTGAGCATGGCTGAGATATAGGTCTAGCTGAGCTGCCATGCTCAATGTGTTGTATTCAAACTCAATTAACAACAAAGCTCTCTTCCCATAGACCAGCTCATAGGGTGTGAAACTGGTTGTGGTCTTCCAAGTGGTGTTGTAGGCCCAAGTGGCCTCAACCAGGCGATCTGCCCAATCCTTTCTACTACTGCTCACCACCTTAGTCAAGATCCCCTCTAATGCTCTATTGGCGACTTCCACTTGCTCATTCGCTTGAGGATGATATGGGGTGGAAGTCCTATGCTTGATATTGTGATGAGCAAGAAAGTCTTCAATCAAATTGGAGGTAAAATGGCTTCTTTGATCAGTGACTAACTCTCTTGGGTAGCCAAATTTGTAGAAAATGTTTTCTCTTAAAAACTCAGACACCTTTTCTTTTGTTGCTGCTTTGATTGCCTTGGTTTCTGCCCACTTTGTCAGATAGTCTGTGCACACAATGATTTAAGACTTTAGCCTTGAAGGAGGGTTGATAGGACCCAAAAAATCCATACCCCACTTCTCAAATGGCTCAAGAGTCACCTGAGGTTGGAGAGGCATTTTGTCCCTTGGAGTCGGTTTCCCCATCCTTTGGCATCGGTCACATTAGCTGATATATCTTCTGAAATCTTGATGAAGAGTGGGCCAATAGTAGCCTGCCTGTAGAATTTTGAAGGCAGTCCTCTTTGCTGCAAAATTTCCTCCACAAGGCCCATCATGACAAGTTAGGAGGATGTCAAAGAATTCCTCCTCCCTTACACAACGCCTTAAGATATGATTAGAGCCGAGTTTGAACAAGTTGCCCCTGATCCAAGTGAATGAGGCACTTTTCCTCACGATTCTTCTCTTCTCCTTTGAGGATAGATACAGAGGGAACTGTGCTGAGACCAGATAGTTTGCTATATCAGCAAACCACGAGGAGAGTACTGAGATAGCAAACAGATGCTCATCTGGCATCTGGTCATCCACTGTTCCTTCTTCACCTGCAGGCAAATCCAATCTAGACAAGAAGTCAGCAACAACATTTTCTTTACTTGGTTTGTCAACGATAGTCAAATCAAACTGCTGCAACAAAAGTAATAATACAAGCATTCACATCAGGCTTATTCATTAAATATCTAATTGCAGCATGGTCAGTATGTACAAATGTTTGATAGCCAATGATGTAGTGTCGGAACTTGTTCAGGGAATGGACCACGGTCAGGAACTCTTTCTCAGTTACTGTATAATTCATTTATGCCTTGGATAAGTTTTTGCTGACAAAGTATATAGCATTTGGAAGTTTTTGTTCAACTTGTCCTAAGGCTGCCCTTATGGCTTTGTTCGAGGCATCAGTGTGGATGTGGAAAGGTAGGGCCCAGTTTGGGCCTCTCAAAATTGGAGCATACACCAACTTATCCTTCAATTCATTCAGAGCTCTCTGGTAGTCATCCGACCATTTAAACTCAACATCTTTTGCGAAGAGGCCAAACAATGGCGAGGCTAGCTTACTAAAGTCTTTAATGAATCTTCTGTAATATCCCGCTAAGCCTAGGAAACTCCGAACATCTCTCTCCTTCTAAGGAGGTGGGACCTTTTTGATGATAACAATATTACTGGGATCCACCTGTAACCCCTGGCGAGAAATGGTATGACCTAACACGGTCCCTTTAGTCATCAAGAACTCACATTTTTCAGGACTGAGGGACAGGTTCATCTCAATGCACTTGCTCAAAACTTTTCCCAGGTTGGATAAGGCTTCCTGGAAGCTAGACCCGTAAGGAGTAAAGTCATCCATATAGATTTCTACCGAATCATGGACCAACTCGACAAATATGCTTAATACAGCTCTCTGGAAAGTTGCAGGGGCATTACATAGCCCAAAGGGAAGGATGTGGTAGGCAAAGGTACCCCATGGACAAGTGAAAGTGGTCTTATCTTGGTCCTTCGGGCTGATTTGGATCTGATTATACCCGCTGAACCCATCTAGGAAAGAGAAAAACCTCTTTCCTGCCAGATCATCCAACACTTGATCTATGAAAGGTAAAGGGAGGTGGTCTTTCTTGGTGGCTTTGTTCAATTCTCTGTAGTCCACACAGATTCTCCATTTCCCATTTTTCTTGGGTACCAACACTAGAGGGGAAACCCATTCGCTATTCGAGATGGGGTAGATGAATCCCGTATCCAACAATTTTTGCACTTCTTCTTTAACAATGTCCTTGAGGGCTGGATTCATTCTCCTCTGAGGTTGCCTGACTGGTTTATAGTCCTCCTTGATGTAGATATGATGAGTACAAACCAAGGGATGGATTCCCTTCATTTCCTTGTAGCTCCAGGCAAAGGCCTCCAAATGGCGGGTCAAGAGGCTACATAGCTCCTTTTCCTGAGAGGGAGAGAGAGAGGAGCTTATCTTCAAAGTCTTCTCAGGGCCAAACTCCACATTCTTAACTCTGGGTGTGGTCAGATTAGTGGCACCTATGTCCACTAAAGCATTGGCCTGGGTATCTTCCACCAACTCTTCCAAGGATAACACACCAGGGGGAGGATTTTGGATTAAGTTTTTAATCAAATCATCCTCGGTTGGAGAACCTCCCCTGGTGGCCTCTACGATGCATAATGGTGTAGAGTAGACCTCATCCTCTTCTCCTTCGTCCAACCAGAGGGGTAAGTCATGTTCTAGCAGAGGTTGGGCAGGAGGGTATAGGACCAGCTGTTTGGACATAGGCCCATTTTTGATGGTCATGCTTCCGGCTCGACAGCTGATGTAAGCATCTGCAGTAGCCAGCCAAGGCCTTCCCAAAATGAGGGGATATCCCGTGAGTTTTTCCTTTGGCTGAAGGACCAGAAAGTCCGTAGGGTATTCCCAGGAGTCAACAAAGACCAAGACATCCTCCACAATCCCTTCGGGAGTCACGGTGGAGCGGTATGCCAATTGCAGCACTATTGAGGTCTTCCTTAGAGAACTCTAAAGATTGAGCTTAAGCATGGTGTCCCTGGTCATCACATTAATGGCGGCCCTTAGATCAATCAAAGTGTGGGGTATAATGGTGCTATTGATGTGGACATCACCTACAGGACTCCCAGGATCCAAATACTTCGGACAGATTACTTGCCCCAACATGTGATTAGACAACTATCCTATGACATTGATGGTTGAGGCATCTTTCTTTCGCCTGCCTAGGTGCCTGAAACAATTATCCTTAATCAATTTATTGTATATCAGTACATCTTTTATGGCCTGGAGAAGTGGTATTTCCACACACAACTGCTTGAGTTCTCCCAGAAGCTCATCCTCTTCTGGGTTGGGTTGTGTGGTTACTGTGAGTCGCTCAGGAAAGGGTGGAATGGCTTGGGGTTCACTTTCCTGTTTCTCTTCCTCCTCCTCTAGAGGAGGAGGGTGGCATTCTGGAAGGACCTTCCCAGATCGCAGGTTGATCTCCTGGATCTCCACAGCATAGGTAGGGCATGTTGTCTCCCCAGTATATACCTACTGGGCCTGTCTGTTGTTGGGGTTTGGGTGCGGTTGAGCAGGCATATGGGGTTTTCTTGGAGGAGCAGGAGGTAATGGTTGCGGTTGAGTCTGTGGTGGAGGCAGAATGGCGGGAGGAGTGATGTATTGGGGCCTCCACCCCAGTTGAGGTTCATTCCACTGAGGTTGCGGCTGGGCATGAGAGTGAAACGAGTGAGAAGGAGGTTGAGTGTGGTATGGAGATGGATAAGACCACGATGGAGGTGCGGACCAGGAAGGATGAGCAGGGGGACCCCAAGAAGGTATATGAGTGGATTGGTTGGGTTTGTAATAAGCTTGGGATGACCCTTGCATCCCCTGCTGATAAGGTCTTAGTCCATGTGGCCTCCTTTGGTTGAGGAAGTAGAGAGGCTCAGTAGCCACCTCGGTCCCTAGGTACATGGCTTTAAATCCTGGCAAGGTAGGGCATTGGTTGGTGGGGTGGTCTTCCTCACAAACGAAACATACCTCTATTGAGTGCAATGGGCACTCATTATTGGGATGCGTCCTCGTGCATCTAGGACAAAAAATGGCCAAAGCCCTCTCAGCTTCTTCTTTCTTTTGCTAAATTCAGAAGGTATCAAGTTGCATGGAAATAGTTTGTCTCATTTTGCTCTTAAGGTCTTCCATCTGGTTAGCAAACTCATGCTTGGAGAAAGAGGTACTAGCTAAAAGATGATTCCCCCTACCTCTCTTCTGGGCCACCATAGAATGGTTTCTAAACACAGTCTTTATGTCCTCATAAGGTAGTTGGTAGATGTCTCCTCCAGCCATCATGTTAAGGGTGTTCGGAAGGTCTTCAAGGAATCCTCGAAGCAGAACCAACTTCAGAGATTCCGGGTCAAGTGTGCACCTGGCCCATTTATAACTGAGTTGGAACCTCTCCTCATAGTCTTCCAAAGATTCATCGCTGCCCATGGTGATTTGAAATATTTCTCCCTTAGTTTCCTTGGACCTACAGTAGTCCCGGTACTTAGCGTTGAAAACTTGCTGCATCTGAGCCCAAGTGGTGATACTGTTTCCAGGTAACCCCATGAACCAGCGTAATGCCGCGTCCTTGAGGGTAGAGGGAAAGAGTTTCAACTTTTTCTCATCCTCAGCATAGTCATAAGTTTGACAAAGGACAACAAAATCAAACAGGAAGGTATCAGGGTCCTTAGTAGTCAGTCCATGGAAGTGAGGTAGAGCAGAGGGACTTATGTTTTTCATTTTCATGTCTCCATTGGTCTCTCGGATGGGAAAGGCACCCTCTATTCTTTCGTCTTCTCTTCTACAGTTTTTGTTTTCAGCCATGGCTTCAGATGGAGTGTTCCCTAACTCTTCTTCTACTATAGGATCTTCGTATATCTCAGGAGGTTCACTTATAGGTTCTTCTGGCTCACTATCACCAGAGAAGAGAGAAGGTTGACTTAGTGATGTGGTGGGGGTGTTGGGTAAGAATTTGTCGGTTTTATCTCTGTTCCTATGAGGCATGAAATGGAAAGACTTTTTTTTTATTACTTTTGTTTTTTTTCTCTGCTGGTACCTGCAAAACTAAAATAGATTGAACTGCAACTAACTACCTTGCTAAAAGAGAATGCGAAATTGAAATGAAAGCAGGAAAGGACTAATCTATTCTGCTCAAATGAAATTGCAGGAATGAAATTCTAGTCTATGCTTGCAGAATTGAAATTGCAAAATTGAAATGCTAATCTACGCTTGCAGAATTGAAATTGCAAAATTGAAATGCTAATCTATGAAAGCAGGAAATGTCTACTCTACTTTTGCGGAAATGAAATAAACTACTTAGCAGAAGGTTGTAGGAGAAAATAGAAGAAAAGAAACAATCACCAATACTCTGACGCTTCCCCAGCAACGGCGCCAAAAAGATGGTGGGCTCCAGTATTGCAGCAATAATGCTGCAACTCCTGGGACTCCCT
>APFE031433446.1:12227-50920 GCA_000404065.3 Pinus taeda
AAGATGAAACTCGCGCCTTTTGACCTTTACAGGAGTACGCACCCATCCCTTGACTTACAGAGCGTACTAGTACGCAGGTACAATGAGCTTGGGATGCGTACACGCAGGAAAGGTAGAGAGAACCTGCGTACTCAGAGATAAACATGATTTTTAATGAATTTCTCTCTTTTTTGAAGTTTGACATGGAAAGCAGAGGTATAAGGCTTGACGAGGAGGATAATATGACTATTGATGGAGCCATATTAACTGCAGATAGTCATGGTGACAAATTTCAGTGTAACACTCTCCCTGTGGCAAAATTTCTGCAAACAGCACAGAATAAGGAAGAAGTCATGGCAAAGAGGATCACGCATTTAATAGAAGTACATCAGATTAGAGAACAACTAGTTGAGAAGGTTGCAACACATTAGAAAAAGATCAAGGAAGCTTTTGACAAAAGGACAAAATCAGATAATATTCAGGTTGGATACTTGGTCCTGAAGTGGGATGCACTGAAAGAAAAGAAAGGCAATCATGGGAAGTTTGATGCTTTCTGGACAGGGCCTTTTATTATTTCTTAGATTCAAGGGAACAACACCTTCATACTAAAAAGTATGGGAGGAGAGGCAGTTTTTGATGGCCCAATTAATGGGAATTTTCTGAAAATTTATGTGATTTAAGGTCTTTTGGCCTTAAAATTGTAAATATTTTGTTTTATCAGTTTAGTATAAGCAAGTAGACTCCATGCCCAATGGGACACTAGGAAATTTTGCTATTTTGTTTTTCACAGGAAAGGCAGTGATCTGCAAGTTCTTGAGACCTCACAGGGAGGATCTCATCCCCAGAAGGAGCCAATGTTAGCTCTTCTATCAGACGAAGATTTTCTAATGTCAGAAAAGGCTTGGCCATGTGTTATGCTCAGAAGGGAGCCCGCAGCAGTCCGTTTCCTCCTCCTCCTTCATTCTCCTTATACTTTTATAACGCTCGCTATCTTTGTTTTCCTTCCCAAACATCTCCATTCCTCATTAAAACCCCCCCAAAATCCATTAAAGCCCCATTTCAATATAGCCCCCAAGTGCTAATGGTTTAAAACCCATATAACCGCGCGCCTTCACAAAAAGTGCTACCCGCCAAGTCTTCCCCTGTTGCATTAGTCATAAACACGTGCATTTAACCCCCACCATCCGATCGTTTGCCGCACGATCCAACAACGTTCGCACTTCCCGATCATGCGAGCTGCCCACTTGTTAACCCACGGGAAAAGTGGTTTTCCTCCGCCACACGTCACCCACTAATTTCAATTGCGCGGGTGTGTACGTTTACCCCCCACCTTCCATAAGTGGTGCGGGGAAAACCACTTACTACCGTCCTATCCATTCCTACTCGTTAAACCCTGCATAATTTCAACCCACGATAACCATTGGATCTGCCCATATGAGATCCAATGAACCTCGTCTATTCTGCTCTCACATCTCCTGATAGCCATTGTTAATCAATCTCTACCGCCCATTTAATTGATCCAACGACTGTCGTTGACTCCCGATCCCACTCATTTTTTCTCCATGCAGTCTTCGCATCCATAGCCATTATGTGCTGCCGAGGGATGAAAGGCGATCATCTACCAGCTCTGCACAGTTAAAGCTTCAACTACTGCATTTAACACATTGTGCACCCAAGAGAAGAAAAGGATAGCCTCGAGCAGTTAAAGAATTTATTAGTCATGGTGCTTCTTCTATACAACACTCCACCTATTCAGGAAGGACAATCAAACACCAGAGAATGTCAAATTCACTTATTGAAAGCAACATATTGTATCAGAGATCCATATCAGATAGTTAATGTGGCTGATGGTCAATTATGACCCATCCACGCATAGAATAGCAGATATTTTTGTAATCAACCTCTATATATATCCAGAACAAAGAATGTAATAGGGTTGATGGTTTTGGTTTTGATGCAAGGCTCAACTTCTGGAGACTGTAACTACTGTGATACTTGCAACGTCTTGTCTTCATTTTCAACTAATACAAGCTTCTTTTGTTGTTAATCGCTTACTTTCAACTTCTTCTTTGTTGTAGGCTATGCCTGTTATGCATTTATTCATGTGCTCTTGGTATTTAGCATTAGAGAGGCTGTCATCCCACCTCTGTGTTAGAATCTTGTATGTATTATTGAATATGTTATGCAGGTTTATTTTTACTTAGTGGCGGAGAGTTGTCATCCTGTCTATGTATTAAGAAATAGATTTGCAGACCTCTTTACTGGTTACAGCTGGCCATCACATGGTCTTGTGCATCTGTTGGTGTGGTCAGTATTCTCCATTATTCACCTATTCCTTAACTGCGAGTGATTGATGGTCTAAAGCCTTGTAATTTGAGGGTGTTCACCCATGTCTGGAGTTAAGTATAGTAGAAGTGGTTATCTGGATTGAATATGCATCATACCTTCCATTCATCCATTTCCAACATTTTGTTGAGTTTGTAATGTTCCTGAGCATCTTTGAGATACAACCTAGGAGAGTTTCTTGGGGTGATAACAGGTCTCTTATTAAAATCCATTAGAGATGAGTGGATTGATCTCCCCAATTTGATGGGTAAGGGAGATATTTCTCAGTTATCATTTGGAGGCATTTGTGAGTTGTGCATACACATTTCAAGAGGTAAGGCAAGAACTGGAAAAAATCCAAGAGATCCCCTCATGTCTAGGATTAATAAATCTGCAGCTCGGACTGCTAAGTAGGGATGAATTAGGTAATTTTCTTGACAACTTTAAAACAAACATTTTGGGAAGTCTTAGTGAAATAATAAATACCCTTAAACTGAAAAAAAAAAAAAGCAAAATGTTGAAAATGTTGCATTGTCAATTTTTTGTCCCAAATGTAGAAAGAAACATGCTTTGAGAGAATGCCCCATTGATTTAAAAAGTGTAGAAACCTGTGTTTTATGTGCAAAAAGTAATGATACAAACGAATTTCCATCAATAATGGACCTTAAAGTAGTTTATCAAGAGGAAATGATACCAAATCAGATAGATCCCCTCTATTTTATTGCTAAGAGACCATTACAAAATTCACAACCAAATATGACTCAGGAATTTACCACTCAAGCATTTACATAACCATCAAAAAGCAATTGGATTGCACCGATGCCTTGGAAATCTTGGCCTCAACCCTGGGCACAAGGATGGTAAAGTCCTTATGGAAAATATCCTCAATATCAACAACCTTATCCTGTTTTTCCACCACAATATTTTCCTCAACATGTTTAACCAATTCAACCTCAAAATCCAAATCCACAAATTTCATTACCATTTTCGCAAAGACCAAATCAATTGCCTGCTCAAGTACTTCCAAATCCGAATAATAATAAAATTCACAACCTGTTTACAACATGGAAGGACAAAATTTCCAAACTTACATAATATCTCCACTAGATCTAAACAACATCCAACTTAGATATGGTAAAGTATTGGAAAATAAGTCCTCGACAGTTGCTATTCAGGAATCTAAAAAAAGAGAATTCCTCTGAAAAAGAGGAGCCTCTCAATGAAAAAGAAAAACTTCAAAAACAAACCACCCCTACACATTATGATGACATTCCAACTTCTATTATAGAACAACCTTCAGTATTCGTTTCAAAACCACCTTTTCCTGAAAGATTAAAAATTGATGAAGGGGTAGAAAAACAAATTTTATTGCTTGATTATGATATGTTAGATGAGCTGAAGAATGTTTGTATACAAATTCCTTTGCTACAAGCCATTAAGGAAATACTGATTTTTGCAAAGACAATTATAGAGTTGAGTATTAAAAGACTAGGGAAAAAGAGAAAATAAATCAAAATAATTCAGTTAGTTGGAAAAATTGCAGATATCATGATGGGAAAAACAAAAATTCTGAAATACCTTGATCTAGGAAGTCCCATTTTGAAAAAACGTATCAATGGTATTGAAATTCCAAATACATTGATTGATTTAGGAGAAACTATAAACAATTGAATGAAATGTAACTAGGCTAGGTCTTCATAAATGTAATTTTGATATTTGTACTTATTCAAGAAAAGATAAATAATTTTTGTATTATTTGTCAATGAGTTTCTTGCTCATTGAAAATAGGTCAAGCACATTTTGAAGTGCTTCTAGAGAGTCAAAATCAAAATGTAATTATGATAAGACCCTTTGAGGGCATGTTACATCATGTAAGTTATCATACAAGGTCATGGGAACACCTCCAAGCATGGTCAAATCCTCTCCTACTAGCAATGAAGTCTACAAGCAACAAAACGATGGGAAAATTTGAATTATAGAGAAAAATTGTAAGTCAACCTTAAGGACAGTGATGTCAGCTTGAAGAGGAGGGAAAAACCTCTATTTATAGAGGTTGTCCACTCCTCAAAAGGAAAATAAACTTCTCTCTTAAATTTGTAAGCAATAAGAAGGGTTAAAGGACGAATAGAAGGCAAGGAATAGGGCTACAAGGGCAGCGAGTTAAGAAGACAAGACAATGAAGGTATGCAGATCATTTCTGAAGCAGTTATAGCTACACATGTGAGATCAAGGTATGGTTGACTACAGAAATAACAACATAAAAGAATAATTCAACATATCTTAATGTTTTGGGTGGAAAAAAAGGTTTACTAGGCCTCTCTCTACAAGTGAAGGAGAAGCCCTCATATACAAAAGAAGAAGGACCAAGGTCAAAGAAGATAAGACTGTTTTTAGGGATAGAAACAGTCACACGTGCAAGGTCTAGGAAGGGTTTGGAAACATTTTAAGGCAACATCATGAATATCCTCATTCAGATGTATACCTAAGTCTATAAGGTATCCAAAGAAAAGCAAAGAAGCCTCTATCTATAATGAAGTAAAGAAACCCTAATATTCTAGGGTTTCCTATCCTAGAAGACAAAGTGTTGGAAGACAAAGTGCAGGAAGTGACAGTGCAGAAGAAGGAAGTATTTGAATTATGCTTGGAGGATATCCTAGTCAAGGGTCTAGGGTCTGGTAGTTGTTAAAATAAGAAGCCTCGATAAGAGAAATATTACAAAGGATTTTCCTCTCAAGAGTGGAGAGGGTTTTCCCCTAACAGAGATCCATATTCTATGTTCTTGTTATTTTTTTTTGGTAGTAGTTTGATGAAGCACATGAATATGCACTAATAATAAGAAGAAGTATAAGCTAACAAGAAAAGTAAGAAGACTTCACAAATTGTTATCAAGTCACAGAGAATCATCACAACACTACTTTTCCCTAGATTCTCTAACATGGTAGCAGAGATAAGGTGACACATCAAGGAAAGGGAAACTCAAGAAGACTCATCAAGGAGAAACACTTACAAAGTTGAAGCATCAAGCCTAGAAGTCTCAAATCACTTTAAGGACCAGAAGGGTCTACAATCTATCATCCACCAAGGAGGTCTACAAACCTAGAAGAAGAGCCTTACGTAAAGGCACCTACAAAGAAGAGAATATTGGAGCAATACCTACATCAAGCTACAAGTCATCAAGAAAATATCATCATCGAGCAAATCCACTTGACGAATGCAACTTGAAGAGCATCAACATCTAGGAAAGACAAACCACCAAACCCTGCAAGGATGTAGCAATTCCATTACATCTCAGAATATATCAAGTAACTACATCTCCCCTTCTAAATACACATCAATGTCTTTTTGCAAGGAAAGCAATAAATTGGTAGGGACCAATAAATTTCTTGCATGGAAGAAGAGGATTGATCTACTTCTCAAGGAGAATGAACTCCTAGAAATTTTCAAAGGGAATATCATTATCCCTGTAAAGGAGCAGACTCAAGCCTTAGCCAAGTACAAACAGAATGAGACAAGAGCTCAAAGGATTATGATAGAATCAATCAAAGACTCTCTCATTACCTATGTCTCCAAATTTGAGACACTGAAACAAATTTATGATAAGCTAGTAAAGATATTCTCGGTATCTACAACCAGAGAAGTAATATTCTTAAGGAATGAATTATACAAGATGAAGATACCAAAGGAAGGAAGAGTTCCCTACTTCATGAAAATCTCTGAAATGAGAGATCAACTTCAAGAGCTTGGAGAAGTCATGTCTGACAAAGAGATGACAACTATTGTATTCAGTGCTCTATCTGAGGAGAGGGGAAATTTCACATCTAGCATTTATGCCAAGAAGGAAGCAACCACTCTCAGTGAAATGTGGTCTCTATGCAAAACAGAGGAAACCAACTTAAGGCAAAAGAAGATGTGGGATTATAGGATCAAGCATTTTCTACCATGGCCAAAAGAAAGGGTAAATTTAGCAAGTTTGGTCCATGAAGAACAAATAACAAAGTCATGTCCAAGATAAAATGCTTTGGATGCCAAGAATATGGACACTACAAAAGGAATTGTCCTAATCTTAAGAAGGACAACAATAACAAAAGGAAGAGGGAAGAAGCTCACATAACTCAAGAAATGAAAGAAGAAGGAAAGAAGCAAAAGAAGGAAGATCCTTTAGATCTCTACTATGACTAGATCAAACTCTTTACTTATAGACTTCTTTCAAAGTTTTGAGTAGAATAGGAGCATGTAGGAATAAATTAAATTGCATGGCTAGAATCACCCTCTCGAATCTAGTAGCATGATGTACATATAGTTCTACACATTCATGTAGATGTAGAATTTATGATAAGAAAAAAATACATAAGTAGAAATATCTTCTAGAATATAGGAGCATGGCAGTGTTGATGGCGCTAGAACTGCCAACATGTTAAGGGATCTCCCTGGCAAGAATTCCCAATTAGACCTCACACCGTTTGGTGTAGGAGTCCTAGCAATGGGTTGTAAGGTATCGCCTTGAACATGGTTTCGCACAGAGTCAAGTAAGATGTCCCTATTGGTAGCAAGGGTGTGACATATGTAGTAAGTCAAGGAAGGTGCATGAGCAGTTCTAACACATAGAGGGTGAGGTGAGTGTGCCCTTTGGAAGCTTGTGACAACAGAGAGTTAAGAAGGGAACACACGAGCTAAGATGCATCACAACATGGAAGGAAAGTAAGCTATAAATCCAAAGTGATGGTTAAACCAACAACACATTTCAAAAAGATTCATACATACATATACAAAAAATAGCTACACATGCATGCATAAGCAAACAGATACATATATCATCTAGAGTAAATAAGATAGCTGAAATATAATACGACAAATGCATGAAACATGTTGGCTCTGTTATATTAAGGAGTGTAAGTTCCAGCCATACAATACATCCATGTCCAACCACTATTTCCAATAGTGGAACGTTACAGTCACAACCGCCTTCTCCTCCAAAGAGATATACTAGCTCTGCATAGTGGACAAGCCAAGGCAAATTACAATATTGTCCAAGCTCTCTCTAAGATAGTCCTATCGGAAGCTTCACTAACCAAAAGCCTATAAAATGAGTTATGAGGGACTATTTATAACAAAGGGTGGGGTGATCCTTGACATCCCCCTTTGTGACCATTCATTTACCCTCATGACTCTTCAGCTACTCTATGACTGTTACATTCAACTATCAACACTTGAACTTCCACTTGACAAGACATTACATACAATATGCACATGTACCTATGTGAGTCAAAATGGCTTGAGCAAGCCATGGAAGACATCACTGACACTCGAACCATTGTGGTAAGACCAACTCTTTGAAATCCTTGTGATGCTCGATGGTGGAAAAATGATGCCAAGCTTGGTTGTCTGTGATGGTCTCTGTGCACTCAATGGTGACATCCTATTGAAAGTGAACTCTTGCCTCTGTTGCATCCAGGTACACTGATATGGCCCCTTTTCCCAACTCATTTGATAGAATGCACATCATCATCTTAGGTGCATCTAGGCCGACAACACACTGATGCATAGTGTTCATGTTGATCTCCAAGTGTTTTTTGGTGGTCATGCACATCAACTGTCAAAGTGCATGTTCAGCCCCAGCCGGACTCAGTTCTTTTCTTCGTCTCAGTGAGTGTGCCAAATGGGTGGGATCGCATGCATGCACACAATGACATGTATGCTACTGAGTTCCCTTGCATGCGATCAACAAGATTTCTCACCTTGTCTTCTTTCTGCTAGCTACGGGGATGGATCTATAACTTGTTTGGGCACAGTTTCATCCGTCTGTGCATGTTGCGCCCCTGCTGTACTTATTCCTGCTAAAAATCATTCTCGTATATGTGCAACTCCTCTTCTTCCTTGAGTTGCTGCTTCAACACATGAAACTCCTTCTCTGTTTCTCTCTCTACCTTCGCGTGATCTTCGTGTCACGCCATCACCTCATAGCCTCAATCTCCAAAGCTTCTTTTCTCATGAGTGGATCTACTTTGAACTTGTAGCTTTGGTCCACCTCTATACTGTCAAAAACTCTCATCTTGCATTCGTTGCATTAAGGTGTGCTTCCTTCTGCTATTGTTGATGGTTTTTCTCATTGTTATGTTGTTGTCATCTTATCTTGATGTCCATGTCTACAAACAACTTGATGTCTTCATAGGTAGGCAAGCTCATAGACTCTTGCTTGGCTACAAACCATGTTGTGCTCTCAATGATGTCCTTTGACTTTTCTCTCCTAAAGACTATTGTGCTTATGCTGTTGAGAGACAAATGAACACCTGTGATGCCTTGAGAAATAGCAACACTCATGGAAAGAAATATGTTAGTAGAAAACCAAAGCAAACTTGAGGACTAACTTGCAACATACTTGTGTGATTAATCGTGAAGGTTGCATAATTTCTGTTGGGAGGTCGGGAGACAGACTGCCAAAATTGTGCAAGGCACAGTCTGGGCCGTCGGGAAGTTGACTGAATACTAGAACTTCGTAATGCACAGTCTAACCTGGCCTCCTAAGGACTGAAACTATGTAATGCCAAAATTTCAGTTAGCAATGACATGCAACCAGCAAACTGCATTGCACCGTTTTTGGGGCCAACAGGAGACTGCCTCCAATAATTGCGCAACACAAGCTTGGAGGTCAGTGCTAGGCCAGACTTGCACAATTTCTGGAGGGAAGGCAGAGCCTTCGTTTCTAGAAATGTGTAGTGCTAGTCGGGCAAGGCACGGTCCGAGGCAAGGCATCCCAAATCGGCCGACAGATGACTGAAAACATGAGAAGTCTGAATGCATGATGAGATGAGTGCAAACAAGTGTGAATGATTATGCATGCAAACAGTAAGTGTCGGATTCAAAAAACATGACAACATGCATACGAGTGAAGCAGGTCGTCGCAACGGTGATCATCCGTGTAAAAAAGTGTCATGCATGCGACAACAGTGAGATGCGAACAAAAATTGAAACAGTGCTTCTATGAGCTAATATACATCAAAATGAAAACATACGTTGACAGAAATGCAGCGCGAGACATGAAAAGTGGGCTTACCCCGAAAAAACAGAGCTGAATGTGTCGACAACTCCTAGATGCAATGAGGGATGTCAAAGCTAAAAGGTTGATGCAAGGAATGAGCTCTACAGCATCCGGTTGATGAGTTTTTATAAGATCAAGGTTGTGACGTGCATGCCACAAATCTAAGAAAAGTGACACTTGGCGGGAGGTTTCTAAAATGATCCTTACATGTAACTTTGGCTACTAGAAATAGATCCCTGAATCAAGGGATGACTTTGCATGTTGCCTTGAGAGAAGTAGTCCATGCATGCAAATCAATTTTGCTCGGTCCTGGAGGGAACTAGTCAACCAGAAGGCACATGCATCGATATGTACGCCTGGGATAAAAATATACACAGCTTCTGGGCTGAGAAGAGATGGTTGTCCCAAAGGCATTGCACAATTTCTCGGAGGAACAAGTGACTGTCTCCCAGGATTTCCCAATTTCCGGGCTGACCAACTGTCCTGGGTCAGACCTCGCAATTTTTTCAGGGAAGCCTGTCTTATTCCATCTCCCAATTTCTGAGCCCAGAAGGCTACCTAGCTAGATTTGCACAATTTTTGCTAGCTTTTGGGCTAGCTATCCCAGAGGGATTCCACAATTTCTAGGAGCAGCAGGTGACTGCTGCCCAAAATTGTGCAATTTCTAGGTTGAGCAACTACCTGGGATGAATTGCACAATTTTTTAGAGGAAGACTAACAGGAAGAATTGCACAATTATGGAGCCCAGCTGGGTGTCTGGGTTTACGCAATTTCTGGAGGGAAGGTTTTCTCCCCTCCAGAATTGCGCAATTCCTAGAGGGAGCTACTCAATCAGCACATGACACTAAATCCGGAAAGAAGCTTATGAAGGAGGCGAAACAAACTTGCATGCACAGGTTGACAAGGCTCTATGAAACAAATCGAGATGATGTACTTGACATTGCAAGATATGATGTCGAGGATAGTCGATAGACAGGCTCCAAAATGAAGCTAAAGCAAAATTTTGGAGGGTGGTTGTAGCCGCTACAACACTTAGCAACACACTAGTAGAACTATAGCTCTCAGAATAGACCTTGTTCGTGAAAAGAAAGGCTAACACCTCCAGAAGTATTTTTTAGTTCTCTGTTCATCTTGGTTTCCACACTTGCTTGATTGTAAGATGTAGCACCTGCCAAGCCCTTGGTTAGTCGACACACATTCCAAGCCAAGCCAACACAGTTGTTTTGGTTGGGGATGAGGGGTGTATTGGTGCACAAGTTGTATAGTCATCAGAGTTTTAGTTTCATCTCTGGTGTTGCTCTGCTGCCACCAGGCCTAGACAGTACCCCGACGGAGTCACATAGGAACACAAGAATCACTCCAACTACCAGCAATCCTGGTCAGTGCCCCGGTGGAGTTACTTCTATCACCTCTCTGCGTAGGAATCATTTCTCTTCTTTCACCTTATTCATTTTCATTTTTTTCAAAATTTTCTACTTTTCATTTTTCATAACTGTACATAGCACCTATTCATTTTAGAGGTGGAAGAGGGATCCCAACTTATTGAGAGTAGAATAGTTTGTTCCTTCAAAGAAGTAGTTTATTATATACCTATAATGTGCTTGTTAAGGTTTTCCCCCTCACCTTACTCTACTTCACTGAGCTAACAAGGATTAACCCAAAAACAACTGACTAGAGTAGGTGATACTAGTTAGCGTGTAAGAATTTTGTTTTACTGAGGTTCACTTTGAACAATACGTATTTTCCATTGATGTATCATGGATTGAAGACAACAATTTCTTACATAAGAGAGCATAAAATAGATAACCAAATGCTGATAGTTGTAAGTCCTCTTGTACTTTACCCAGCTTGTTTTAAGAGTCACACACAGTCCATACGAAACTAACATAAGGACATAAACAATCAAATAAATCAAAAAGAAAAGAAAAAAGCTGAATCGAATGCATAAGTAGAGCGAGTAAGCAAACAAACAAATACACAAAGAAAGAAGCAAACATGCATGCAAGAAAACAACTCAAAAAGTAAACACTACTCCTACTCCTAAGCTAATAGTGCATGGGTTGTCTCATGTGAAGTGATACTTCCAATGCAGCCATCGCGCATTGGTTGACCCATGTTGGTGAAGGCATGGCTCATGAACCAGTAGATGTCCAAGATACAACAATGAAGACAGACACACTCCAAGCTTGCAAGCGTCCACAGAACAAAAATGAGTGAAAGTACGTGACATGCAGTCTATGGACATAGCATGATGTTGTATGATGAGGTAAATAGATCACAACAATCAAGATCAGAAAATTCAATATGTTTTTCAACATCCTCATGATTTGATGAATCACACAAAGGGGAGATGAGAAGCAAGAATGTTCACCCTCTATGTTTCTAGAAAAAGCAGATGAAAAATCAAGTGGATTTTCAATAAATGATTGGTCATCTTCGTTGTCATATGATGGGATAACATACGGTGTGTTCTGTGAATGGTCAACAATGGGTGCATTCATGGACGAAGATACACATGAAAAATCAGGGATGGCAGGATCATCAATGATGTCAGGAAAAAAAAGAGGAGGTACGGACAGACAAGGATGGTCCTATGCTCCCGGTGGATGTTGAATCTCCCCATCATACTCTTCATGAATGCCAGCGCATGTTGGTTGTGCAACACCAACTCCGTCGATAGATCGATCCTTGTTCAAAACAAGTGTAGAGTTTGGAATGGAAGAACACAAGGCAGTTTCATCCTGAGGATGATAAGAATACCAAGACAGAGGTTGAGGTACAAAATACATGTGACAAGGTATGGGACTCACAACCAAATCTGCGCGAAAATCGGAAGGAGTGATATTGGGAGGACATGACGGTTCAAAAAATGTGTGTTCATGCTCTCCCACATCATTTTGCAATGGTGGAGTTGTTTGATGAGGGGATGATGGACAGTCACTTGCGATAGCAACTTTGTCCATCTGTAATTGTGCAAATCCATCACCGAAGTATGTTGAGTGGGGTTTGAGCTTGAACTTCTTCTTGGGATTGACAGATTTGATAAGGCAATATTCAAATCTATACATGAGATAATATAATTTCATCTGGCTTTTTAGAGCTTGAAACTACAAAACACGGAAGTGCTACCAAAAATTGCCAGGCGATTCATGCGAGGCCTTCCATTGTTGTAACAATTTTTGGCAAAGATGTTTTGGATCAAAATGATGGAAAGTGTCTTCAATGATATCACATAAATGCTCAAGTGAGTGCACGCTATCAGCCAGTAGGTTGTAGAGCCACCATAGTGGGGATTCACGAAGTGTGTATGAAAGTAGTAGGCTGGCCACTTCACCTTCACCATCATATGTGTATTCAGACAAGGGACCAAAGAACTCCCTCATGACGTTGATAGGTTAGGCATGCGAAAAACATCATGGAGGGTTGAGTGTACAAGACTCCATGATAGATGTGCAAAGGTTCAAAACAGGATGAAAGGAGACAACTTATCATCTATCCCTCCTTTTAGCACCAGAAATGTTGATGATGATGGACATGCCAGCATGTCAAGGGATCTCCTCAGTAAGAAGTCCCAATTAGACCTCAGAACGTTTGGTGTAGGATTCCCAGCAGTGGGTTGTATGGTATCACCTGGATCGCAGTTTCGCACATATGCAAGTAAGATATCCTTGCTGGTAGCAAGGGTGTGACATATGCAGTAAGTCAAGAAAGGTGCATGAGCGGTTCTAACACATGGAGGGTGAGGTGAGTATGCCCCTTGGAAACCTATGACAACACGGAGTTAAGAAGGGAACACACAAGCTAAGATGTCTCACAACATGGAAGGCAAGTAAGCTAGCAATCGAAAGTGATGGTTAAATCAACAACACATTTCAAAAAAATTCATACATACATATACAAAAAATAGCTACACATGCATGCCTAAGCAAACAAATACATATATCATTTAGAGTAAACAAGATAGCTAAAATACAATACAACATATGCATGAAACGTGCTAGCTCTGTTATATTAAAGAGTGTAAATTCTAGTCATACAATACATCCATGTCCGACCCCTAGTTTCAACAACAGAATGTTAAAGTCACAACCTCCTGCTCCTCCAAATAAATATACTATCTCTGCACAATGGAGAAGTTAGGGCTCGTTACAATATTGTCCAAGCTCTCTGTAAGATAGTCCTATGAGAAGCTTGGCTGACCAAAAGCATATACAATGAGTTACGAGGGACTATTTATAGCAAAGGGTGGGGTGACCCTTGACATCCCCTTTTGTCACCATTCATCTACCCTCATCACTCTTTAACTGCTCTATCATTGTTACATTCAACTATTGACACTTTAACTTCCACTTGACAGGATGTTACACATAATTTGCACATGTACCCATGTGAGACAAAATGGCTTGAGCAAGCCATGCAAGACATCACTGACACTCGAACCATTGTGGTAAGACCAACTATTTAACATCCTTGTGATGCTCAATGGTGGAAAAATGATGCCAAGATTGGTCTTCTATGATGGTGTCCATGCACTCAATGGTGAAATCCTGTTGAAAGTGAACTTTTGCCTCTATTGCATCCAGATACACTGATACGGCCCCTCTGTCCAATTCATTTGATAGCATGTGTATCAATGTCTTGGGTGCGACTAGGCCAACAACACACTGATGCATAATGTCTGTGTTGATCTCCAAGTGTGTGTAGGTGTTCATGCACATCAGCTTTAAAACTACATTTTTAGCCCTAGTTGGACGCAGTTCTTGTCTTCATCTAGGTAAGTGTGCAAAATGGGTGGGATTGCATGCATGCACACAAAGACATGCATGTTGTTGAATTCTATTGCATGTGATCAACAACACTGCTCACCTTGTCTATTTTATGCCAGCTGCTAGGATGGATCTATAACTTGTGTGGGTGTAGTTTCATCCGTTTGTTCATTTGCGCCCCCTGCTGTACTTTCTCCTGCTACAACTCATTCTCTTGTTTGTGTAGCTCCTGTTCTTCCTTGAGTTGTTTCTTCAACACATGAAACTCCTTATTTGTTTCTCTCTCTACCTTTGCATGATCTTTGTGTCGCGTCGTCACCTCATAGTCTCAATCTCCAAAGCTACTTTCATCATGAGTGGATATTCTTTGAACTTGTAGCTTTTCTCGCCTCTATGTTGTCATCAACCCTCCTCTTGCATTCGTTGCATGTAGGTGTGTTTTCTTCTGTTGTTGCTAATGGTTCTGCTCACTGTGATGTTGCGGCCATCTTATCTTGATGTCCTTGTCTATGAACAACTTGATGTCCTCATAGGTAGGCAAGATCATAGACACTTGCTTTGCTGCGAACCCCATTGTGCTCTCAACGATGTCCTTTGAATTTTCTCTCCTGAAGGCCATTGTGCTTGTGCTGTTGAGAGATAGAAAAAAAAATATGATGCTTGGAGACATAGCAACACTCATGGAAAGCAATCTGTCATTCGAAAACCAAAGAAAACTTGAGGACTTACTTGCAACATACCTGTGTGATTGATCGTGAAGGTTGTAATTTCCACCAGGAGGTCGGGAGATTGACTGTTGGAACCGCACAAGGCACATTCCGAGCTATCATGAGGCTGATTGACTGCTGGAACTATGCAATTCACAGTCCAACCTAGCCTAATGAGGACTGAAACATCACAATTCACAATTTTAGTCAACAATGACATGCAACCAATAAATTTCATTACGTAGTTTCTAGGGCCAGCAGGACACTGCCTCCAAGAATTACAGAATGCAAGCCTGGAGGTCAGTGTTGGGCCAGACTTGCACAATTTCTAAAGGATAGTCAGAGCCTTTGATTCCGGAAATGAACAGTGCTATCTAGGCAAGGCACAGTCTGAGCCAAGGCAGCTTAGACTGGCCAACGGGTGATTGAAAACATGAGAAGCCTAAATGCATGATGAGACGAGTGAAAACAAGAGTGAATGATTATGCATGCAGAAATTAAGTGTAAGATTCAGAAAATAGGATATCATGCATGCGATAGTATTTAGATATGAACCAAAACTGAAACCATGCTTCTACAAGCTAACATACATCAAAACGATAGCAAGCACTCATCGAAATCAAGCAGACAACACTCACATGAAGCAAAACACAAAAAGCAATAGAAACACAATGCGAGACATGAAAAGTGGGCTTACCCCAAAGCTACTTAGATGAATGTGTCGACGACTCCTAGATGAAATGTGGATGTGAGAGATGCAAGTTCAATGTGAGGAATGAGCTCTACAGTTTCTGGTTGATGAGTTTTGATTAGATTGAGGTTGTGATGCGGATGCCACAAATCTAGGAAAAGTGACACTTGGCAAGGGGTTTATGAATGATCCTTGCATGTAACCTCCAACAGCTAAAAATAGATCCCTAAATCAAGGGATGCCTTTGCATGTTGCCTTGGGAGAAGTAGTCCATGCATGCAAATCAATTTTTCTCGGTCCCAGAGGGAACTGATCAACCTGAAGGTACATGCATCAGTCTGTGAGCTTGGGATGAAAATCTGCACAGTTTCTAGGCTAAGCAAAGATGGTTGTCCTAGAGGGATTACACAATTTTTGGGAGGAATAGGTGACTGTCTCCCAGGATTTTGCAATTTCTGGGCTGAGCAACTATCCTAGGTCAAACCTCACAAATTTTTCAAGGAAGCCTGTCTGATTGCATTTTGCAATTTCTGAGCCCAGGAGGGATCCTAGATGGATTTATGCAATTTCTTCTAGCTATTAGGTTGGTTGTCCTAGAGGGATTACACAATTTCTAGGAGAAAAAGGTGACTACTACCCAAAATTGCATAATTTCTGGGTTGAGCAGCTTCCCTGGGATGAATTGTGCAATTTTTAGAGGAAGACTGACAGGAAGAATTGCACAATTCTGGAGCACAGCCGGGTTTGCGCAATTTCTGGAGGGAAGGCTAGTTTTCCTCTAGAATTGCGCAATTCCCAGAGGGACCTTCTCAACCAGCACTTGACATTAAGTCCAGAAAGCAGCCTATGAAGGGGGTGGAACAAACTTGCATGCACAGGCTGACAAGACTATGAAACCACTAAAGCTGATGTACTTGACTGTGAAAGACATGCTACTGAGGATAGTTGGTAGGGCGGCTGCAAAATGAAGCTACGACAAAATTTTTGAGGGTGGTTGTAGCCACTACAATAGGAAAATATAGTTCAAGATATTCATGTAGAATAATAATACCTAGTATAGGAACTCATACATGATGAAAGAAAAATTGATCATGATAAGAATCTTAGAAGACCTACATCATCAAAAGAAAGGAAATATTTGCAAGTCAAGGATCTTTGGTTCAAGAAAAGATGTCTCATTGGGAATCCCATTCATTGGGTTCAAGAAAAGGATGATATGCAGGCAGGCTAAGATGAAGCAAGAAGGGCCATACCAAAGGATGATCAAGAAGGATAAATATGAGGTATGTATGCATCAAAGTTTAAGTCATGCTTTCAGTTGTATATTATTAAGTCATGGGTATATTTCTATAACATGATCAAGCATGAAAGAATATCTTTCACCAAGAACATGCTCAAAGACCATTTGGTGTAGGAGTCCTAGCAGTGGGTCATACAGTATCGCCTTGAACACAGTTTCACATAGAGTCAAGTAAGATTTCCCTATTGGTAGCAAGGGTGTGACATATGTAGTAAGTCAAGGAAGGTGCATGAGCAATTATAACACATAGAGGGTGAGGTGAGTGTGCCCTTTGGAAACTTGTGGCAACAGAGAGTTAAGAAGGGAACACACGAGCTAAGATGCATCACAACATGGAAGGAAAGTAAGCTATAAATCCAAAGTGATGGTTAAGCCAACAACACATTTAAAAAGATTCATACATACATATACAAAAAATAGCTACACATGCATGCATAAGCAAACAGATACATATATCATCTAGAGTAAACAAGATAGCTGAAATATAATACGACAAATGCATGAAATGTGTTGGCTCTGTTATATTAAGGAGTGTAAGTTCCAGTCATACAATAAATCCATGTCCAACCACTAGTTCCAATAGTGGAACGTTACAGTCACAGCAGCCTTCTCCTCAAAAGAGATATACTAGATCTGCATAGTGGAGAAGCCAACACTCATTGCAATATTGTCCAAGCTCTCTCTAAGATAGTCCTATCGGAAGCTTCACTAACCAAAATCCTATAAAATGAGTTATGAGGGACTATTTATAACAAAGGGTGGGGTGACCCTTGACATCCCCCTTTGTGACCATTCATTTACCCTCATGACTCTTCAGCTACTCTATGACTGTTACATTCAACTATCGACACTTGAACTTCCACTTGACAAGACGTTACATACAATATGCACATGTACCTATGTGAGTCAAAATGGCTTCAGCAAGCCATGCAAGACATCACTGACACTCAGACCATTGTGGTAAGACCAACTCTTTGACATCCTTGTGATGGTCGATGGTGGAAAAATGATGCCAAGCTTGGTTTTCTGTGATGGTCTCTGTGCACTCAATGGTGACATCCTACTGAAAGTGAACTCTTGCCTCTGTTGCATATAGGTACACTGATACGGCCCCTTTGCCCAACTCATTTTATAGAATGCACATCATCATCTTAGGTGTGGCCAGGCTGACAATACACTGATGCATAGTGTTCATGTTGATCTCCAAGTGTTTTTTGGTGGTCATGCACATCAACTGTCAAAGTGCATGTTCAGCCCCAGCCGGACTCAGTTCTTTTCTTCGTCTCAGTGAGTGTGCCAAATGGGTGGGATCACATGCATGCACACAATGACATGTATGCTACTGATTTCCCTTGCATGTGATCAACAAGATTGCTCACCTTGTCTTCTTTCTGCTCGCTACGAGGATGGATCTATAACTTGTGTGGGCACAGTTTCATCTGTCTATGCATGTTGCACCCCTGCTGTACCTATTCCTACTAAAACTCATTCTCTTATCTGTGCAACTCATGTTATTCCTTGAGTTGTTGTTTCAACACATGAAACTCCTTCTCTATTTCTCTCTACCTTCGTGCGATCTTCGTGTCGCGCCGTCACCTCATAGCCTCAATCCCCAAAGCTTCTTTTGCCATGAGTGGATCTACTTTGAACTTGTAGCTTTGCTCCACCTCTATACTGTCAAAAACCCTCATCTTGCATTCGTTGCATTAAGGTGTGCTTCCTTCTGCTATTGTTGATGGTTTTTCTCACTGTGATGTTGTTGTCATCTTATCTTGATGTCCATGTCTACAAACAACTTGATGTCTTCATAGGTAGGCAATCTCATAGACTGTTGCTTGGGTACAAACCATGTTGTGCTCTCAATGATGTCCTTTGACTCTTCTCTCCTAAAGGCCATTGTGCTTATGCTGTTGACAGACAAATGAATACCTGTGATGCCTTGAGACATAGCAACACTCATGGAAAGAAATATGTTAGTTGAAAACCAAAGCAAACTTGAGGACTGACTTGCAACATACTTGTGTGATTAATCGTGGAGTTTGCACAATTTCTGTTGGGAGGTCAGGAGACTGACTGCCAAAATTGTGCAAGGCACAGTCTGGGCCATCACGAAGTTGACTGACTACTAGAACTTCGTAATGGACAATCTAACCTGGCCTCCTAAGGACTGAAACTATGTAATGCACAATTTCAGTTAGCAATGACATGCAACCAGCAAACTGCATTGCACCGTTTTTGGGGCCAACAGAAGACTGCCTCCAATAATTGCGCAACACAAGCTTGGAGGTCAGTGCTAGGCCAGACTTGCACAATTTTTGGAGGGAAGGCAGAGCCTTTATTTCTAGAAATGTGTAGTGCTAGTCGGGCAAGGCATGATCCGGGGCAAGGCATCCCAAACCGGCCGACAGGTGACTGAAAACATGAGAAGTCTGAATGCATGATGAGATGAGTGCAAACAAGTGTGAATGATTATGCATGCAAACAATAAGTGTAGGATTCAAAAAACATGACAACATGCATACGAGTGAAGCAGGTCGTCGCAACGACGACCATCCGTGTAAAAAAGTGTCATGCATGCAACAACAGTAGGATGTGAATGAAAATTGAAACAATGCTTCTACGAGCTAATATACATCAAAATGAAAACACACGTTGACAGAAATGCAGCACGAGACATGAAAAGTGGGCTTACCCCGAAACAACTGAGCTGAATGTGTCGACAAATCCTAGATGCAATGAGGGATGTCAAAACTACAAGGTTGATGCAAGGAATGAGCTCTACAGCATCCGATTGATGATTTTTTATAAGATCAAGGTTGTGACGTGCATGTCACAAATCTAGGAAAAGTGACACTTGGCGGGAGGTTTCTAAAATGATCCTTACATGTAACTTTGGCTACTAGAAATAGATCCCTGAATCAAGGGATGACTTTGCATGCTGCCTTGAGAGAAGTAGTCCATGCATGCAAATCAATTTCGCTCGGTCCTGGAGGGAACTAGTCAACGAGAAGGCACATGCATCAATATGTAAGCCTGGGATAAAAATTTACACAGTTTCTGGGTTGAGCAGAGATGGTTGTCCCAAAGGGATTGCACAATTTCTCAGAGGAATAAATGACTGTCTCCCAGGATTTCCCAATTTTCAGGTTGACCAACTGTCCTGGGTCAGACCTCGCAATTTTTTTAGGGAAGCCTGTCTTATTGCATCTCCCAATTTCTGAGCCCAGAAGGCTACCTAGCTAGATTTGCACAATTTTTGCTAGCTGTTGGGATAGTTATCCCAGAGGGATTGCACAATTTCTAGGAGCAGCAGGTGACTGCTGCCCAAAATTGTGCAATTTCTAGGCTGAGCAGCTACCTGGGATGAATTGCACAACTTTTTAGAGGAAGACTAACAGGAAGAATTGCACAATTCTGGAGCCCAGCTGGGTGTCTGGGTTTACGCAATTTCTGGAGGGAAGGTTTTCTCCCCTCTAGAATTGCGCAATTCCTAGAGGGAGCTACTCAATCAGCACCTGACACTAAATCCGGAAAGAAGCTTGTGAAGGGGGCGGAAAAAACTTGCATGCACAGGCTGACAAGGCTCTATGAAACAAATCGAGATGATGTACCTGACATTGCAAGATATGATGTCGAGGATAGTCGATAGGTAGGCTCCAAAATGAAGCTAAAGAAAAACTTTGGAGGGTGGTTATAGCCGCTACAACACTCAGTGACACACTAGTAGAACTATAGCTCTCAGAATGGACCTTGTTCGTGAAAAGAAAGGCTAACACCTCCAGAAGTATTGTTTAGTTCTTTGTTCATCTTGGTTTCCACACTTGCTTGATTGTAATATGTAGCACCTGCCAAGCCCTTGGTTAGTCGACACACATTCCAAGCCAAGCCAACACAGTTGTTTCGATTGGGGATGAGGGGTATATTGGTGCACAAGTTGTATAGTCATCAAAGTTTTAGTTTCATCTCTGGTGTTGCTCTGCTGCCACCAGGCCTAGACAGTACCCCGACAGAGTCACATAGGAACACAATAATCACTCCAACTACCAGCAATCCTGGTCAGTGCCCCGGTGGAGTTACGTGTATCACCTCTCTACGTAGGAATCATTTCTCTTCTTTCACCTTATTCATTTTCATTTTTTTCAAAAATTTTTACTTTTCATTTTTCATAATTGTACATAGCACCTATTCATTTCAGAGGTGGAAGAGGGATCCCAACTTATTGAGAGTAGAATAGTTTGTTCCTTCAAAGAAGTAGTTTATTATATACCTCTAATGTGCTTGTTAAGGTTTTCCCCCTCACCTTACTCTACTTGATTGAGCTAACAAGGATTAACCCAAAAACAACCGACTAGAGTAGGTGATACTAGTTAGCGTGTAAGAATTTTGTTTTACTGAGGTTCACTTTGAACAATACGTATTTTCCATTGATGTATCATGGATTGAAGACAACAAGTTCTTACATAAGAGAGCATAAAGCAGATAACCAAATGCTGATAGTTGTAAGTCCTCTTGTACTTTACCCAGCTTGTTTTAAGAGTCACACACAGTCCATACGAAACTAACATAAGGACATAAACAATCAAATAAATCAAAAAGCAAAGAAAAAAGCAGAATCGAATGCATAATTAGAGCGAGTAAGAAAACAAACAAATACACAAAGAAAGAAGCAAACATGCATGCAAGCAAACAACTCAAAAAGTAAACACTACTCCTACTCCTAAGCTAATAGTGCATGGGTTGTCTCATGTGAAGTGATACTTCCAATGCAGCCATCGCACATTGGTTGACCCATTTGTTGAAGGCATGGCTCGTGAACAATAAAGATGTGCGAACCAGTAGATGTCAAAGATACAACAATGAAGACAGACACACTCCAAGCTTGCAAGCGTCCACAAAACAAAAATGAGTAAAAGTACGTGACATGTAGTCTATGGACATACCATGATGTTGTATGATGAGGTAAAGAGATCAAAACAATCAAGACCAGAAAATTCAAGATGTTTGTCAACATCCTCATGATTTGATGAATCACACAAAGGGGTAGATGAGAAGCAAGAATGTTCACCCTTTGTGTTTTTAGAAAAAGAAGAGGAAAAATCAAGTGGATTTCCAATAAATGATTGGTCTTCTTCGTTGTCATATGATGGGATAACATACGGTGTGTTCTGTGAATGGTCAACAATGGGTGCATTCATGGACGAAGATACACATGAAAAATCAGGGATGGCAAGATCATCAAGGATGTCAGGAAAAAACAGAGGAGGTACGGACAAACAAGGATGGTCCTATGCTCTCGGTGGATGTTGAATCTCCCCATCATACTCTTCATGAATGCCAGCGCATGTTGGTTTTGCAACACCAACTCCATCGATAGATCGATCCTCGTTCAAAACAAGTGTAGAGTCTGGAATGGAAGAACACAAGATAGTTTCAGCCCGAGGGTGGTTGTAGCCACTACAATAGGTAAATATAGTTCAAGATATTCATGTAGAATAATAATACCTAGTATAGGAACTCATACATGATGAAAGAAAAATTGATCATGATAAGAATCTTAGAAGACCTACATCATCAAAAGAAAGGAAACATTTGCAAGTCAAGGATCTTGGGTTCAAGAAAAGATGTCTCATTGGGAATCCCATTCATTGGGTTCAAGAAAAGGATGATATGCAGGCAGGCTAAGATGAAGTAAGAAGGGCCACACCAAAGGATGATCAAGAAGGATAAATATAAGGTATGTATGCTTCAAAGTTTAAGTCATGCTTTCAGTTCTATATTATTAAGTCATGGGTATATTTCTATAACTTGATCAAGCATGAAAGAATATCTTTCACCAAGAACATGCTCAAACATCGTTTGGTGTAGGAGTCCTAGCAGTGGGTCCTATAGTATCTCCTTGAACACAGTTTCGCACAGATTCAAGTAAGATTTCCCTATTGGTAGCAAGGGTGTGACATATGTAGTAAGTCAAGGAAGGTGCATGAGCAATTCTAACACATAGAGGGTGAGGTGAGTGTGCCCTTTGGAAACTTGTGACAACAGAGAGTTAAGAAGGGAACACATGAGCTAAGATGCATCACAACATGGAAGGAAAGTAAGCTATAAATCCAAAGTGATGGTTAAACCAACAACACATTTAAAAAGATTCACACATACATATACAAAAAATAGCTACACATGCATGCATAAGCAAACATATACATATATCATCTAGAGTAAACAAGATAGCTGAAATATAATACGAAAAATGCATGAAACGTGTTGGCTCTGTTATATTAAGGAGTGTAAGTTCCAGTCATACAATACATCCATGTCCAACCACTAGTTCCAATAGTGGAACGTTACAGTCACAACCGCCTTCTCCTCCAAAGAGATATAATAGCTCTGCATAGTGGAGAAGCCAAGGCTCATTGCAATATTGTCCAAGCTCTCTTTAAGATAGTCCTATCAGAAGCTCACTAACCAAAAGCCTATAAAATGAGTTATGAGGGACTATTTATAACAAAGGGTGGGGTGACCCTTGACATCCCCCTTTGTGACCATTCATTTACCCTCATGACTCTTCAGCTACTCTATGACTGTTACATTAGACTATTGACACTTGAACATCCACTTGACAAGACCTTACATACAATATGCACATGTACCTATGTGAGTCAAAATGGCTTGAGCAAGCCATGCAAAACATCACTGACACTCAGACCATTGTGGTAAGACCAACTCTTTGACATCCTTGTGATGGTCGATGGTGGAAAAATGATGCCAAGCTTGGTTGTCTGTGATGGTCTCTGTGCACTCAATGGTGACATCCTACTGAAAGTGAACTCTTTCCTCTGTTGCATCTAGGTACACTGATACGGCCCCTTTGCCCAACTCATTTGATAGCATGCACATCATCATCTTAGGTGCAGCCAGGCTGACAACACACTGATGCATAGTGTTCATGTTGATCTCCAAGTGTTTTTTGGTGGTCATGCACATCAACTATCAAACTGCATGTTCAGCCCCAGCCGGACTCAGTTCTTTTCTTCGTCTTAGTGAGTGTGCCAAATGGGTGGGATCGCATGCATGCACACAATGACATGTATGCTACTGAGTTCCCTTGCATGCGATCAACAAGATTGCTAACCTTGTCTTCTTTGTGCCAACTACGGGGATGGATCTATAACTTGTGTGGGCACAATTTCATCTGTCTATGCATGTTGCGCCCCTGTTGTACCTATTCTTGCTAAAACTCATTCTCTTATCTGTGCAACTCTTGTTCTTCCTTGAGTTGTTGCTTCAACACATGAAACTCCTTCTCTATTTCTCTCTCTACCTTCGTGCGATCTTTGTGTCGCGCCATCACCTCATAGCCTCAATCTCCAAAGCTTATTTTGCCATGTGTAAATCTACTTTGAACTTGTAGCTTTGCTCCACCTCTATACTGTCAAAAACCCTCATCTTGCATTCTTTGCATTAAGGTGTGCTTCCTTCTGTTATTGTTGATGGTTTTTCTCACTGTGATGTTGTTGTCATCTTATCTTGATGTCCATGTCTACAAACAACTTGATGTCTTCATAGGTAGGCAAGCTCATAGACTCTTGCTTGGCTACAAACCATGTTGTGCTCTCAATGATGTCCTTTGACTCTGCTCTCCTAAAGGCCATTGTGCTTATGCTGTTGAGAGACAAATGAACACCTGTGATCCCTTGAGACATAGCAACACTCATGGAAAGAAATATGTTAGTCAAAAACCAAAGCAAACTTGAGGACTGACTTGCAACATACTTGTGTGATTAATCTTGAAGGTTGCACAATTTCTGTTGGGAGGTCAGGAGACTGACTGCCAAAATTGTGCAAGGCACAGTCCCGGCCATCGGGAAGTTGACTGACTACTAGAACTACGTAATGCACAGTCTAACCTGGCCTCCTAAGGACTGAAACTATGTAATGCGCAATTTCAGTTAGAAATGACATGCAACTAGCAAACTGCATTGCACCGTTTTTGGGGCCAACAGGAGACTGCCTCCAATAATTGCGCAACACAAGCTTGGAGGTCAGTGCTAGGCCAGACTTGCACAATTTCTGGAGGGAAGGCAGAGCCTTCATTTCTAGAAATGTGTAGTGCTAGTCGGGCAAGGCATGGTCCGGGGCAAGGCATCCCAAACCGGCCGACAGGTGACTGAAAACATGAGAAGTCTGAATGCATGATGAGATGAGTGCAAACAAGTGTGAATGATTATGCATGCAAACAGTAAGTGTCAGATTCAAAAAACATGACAACATGCATACGAGTGAAGCAGGTCGTCGCAACGGCGACCATCCATGTAAAAACGTGTCATGCATGCGACAACAGTAAGATGCGAATGAAAATTGAAACAGTGCTTCTATGAGCTAACATACATCAAAATGAAAACACACGTTGAGAGAAATGCAGTGCAAGACATGAAAAGTGGGCTTACCCCGAAACAACTGAGCTGAATGTGTCGACAACTCCGACATGCAATGAGGGATGTCAAAACTACAAGGTTGATGCAAGGAATGAGCTCTACAGCATCCGGTTGATGATTTTTTATAAGATCAAGGTTGTGACGTGCATGCCACAAATCTAGGAAAAGTGACACTTGGCGGGAGGTTTCTAAAATAATCATTACATGTAACTTTGGCTACTAGAAATAGATCCCTGAATCAAGGGATGACTTTTCATGCTGCCTTGAGAGAAGTAGTCCATGCATGCGAATCAATTTTGCTCGGTCCTGGAGGGAACTAGTCAACCAGAAGGCACATGCATCGATATGTAAGCTTGGGATAAAAATTTACATAGTTTCTGGGCTGAGCAGAGATGGTTGTCCCAAAGGGATTGCACAATTTCTTGGAGGAACAAGCGACTGTCTCCCAGGATTTCCCAATTTTTGGGCTGACCAACTGTCCTGGGTCAGACCTTGCAATTTTTTCAGGGAATCCTGTCTTATTGCATCTCCCAATTTCTGAGCCCAGAAGGCTACCCAGCTAGATTTGCACAATTTTTGCTAGCTGTTGGGCTAGCTATCACAGAGGGATTGCACAATTTCTAGGAGCAGCAGGTGACTGCTGCCCAAAATTGTGCAATTTTTGGGCTGAGCAGCTACCTAGGATGAATTGCACAATCTTTGAGAGGAAGACTAACAGGAAGAATTGCACAATTCTGGAGCCCGGCTGGGTGTCTGGGTTTACGCAATTTCTGGAGGGAAGGTTTTATCCCCTCCAGAATTGCGCAATTCCTAGAGGGAGCTACTCAGTCAACACCTGACACTAAATCCGGAAAGAAGCTTGTGAAGGGGGCGGAACAAACTTGCATGTACAGGCTGACAAGGCTCTATGAAACAAATCGAGATGATTTACTTGACATTGCAAGATATGATGTCGAGGATAGTCGATAGAAAAGCTCCAAAATGAAGCTAAAGCAAAATTTTGGAGGGTGGTTGTAGCCGCTACAACACTTAGCGACACACTAGTAGAACTATAGCTCTCAGAATAGACCTTGTTCGTGAAAAGAAAGGCTAACACCTCCAGAAGTATTGTTTAGTTCTTTGTTCATCTTGGTTTCCACACTTGCTTGATTGTAAGGTGTAGCACCTACCAAGCCCTTGGTTAGTCGACACACATTCCAAGCCAAGCCAACACATTTATTTCGATTGGGGATGAGGGGTATATTGGTGCACAAGTTGTATAGTCATCAGAGTTTTAGTTTCATCTCTGGCATTGCTCTGCTGCCACCAGGCCTAGACAGTACCTCGACAGAGTCACATAGCAACACAATAATCACTCCAACTACCAGCAATCCTGGTCAGTGCCCCGGTGGAGTTACGTGTATCACCTCTCTACGTAGGAAGCATTGCTCTTCTTTCACCTTATTCATTTTCATTTTTTTCAAAATTTTCTACTTTTCATTTTTCATAATTGTACATAGCACCTATTCATTTCAGAGGTGGAAGATGGATCCCAACTTATTGAGAGTAGAATAGTTTGTTCCTTCAAAGAAGTAGTTTATTATATACCTCTAATGTGCTTGTTAAGGTTTTCCCCCTCACCTTACTCTACTTGACTGAGCTAACAAGGATTAACCCAAAAACAACCGACTAGAGTAGGTGATACTAGTTAGCGTGTAAGAATTTTGTTTTACTGAGGTTCACTTTGAACAATACGTATTTTCCATTGATGTATCATGGATTGAAGACAACAATTTCTTACATAAGAGAGCATAAAACAGATAACCAAATGCTGATAGTTGTAAGTCCTCTTGTACTTTACCCAGCTTGTTTTAAGAGTCACACACAGTCCATACGAAACTAACATAAGGACATAAACAATCAAATAAATCAAAAAGAAAAGAAAAAAGCATAATCGAATGCATAAGTAGAGCGAGTAAGCAAACAAACAAATACACAAAGAAAGAAGCAAACATGCATGCAAGAAAACAACTCAAAAAGTAAACACTACTCCTACTCCTAGGATAATAGTGCATGGGTTGTCTCATGTGAAGTGATACTTCCAATGCAGCCATCACACATTGGTTGACCCATGTTGGTGAAGGCATGGCTCGTGAATAGTAAAGATGTGCGAACCAGTAGATGTCAAAGATACAACAATGAAGACAGACACACTCCAAGCTTGCAAGCGTCCACAAAACAAAAATGAGTGAAAGTACGTGACATGTAGTCTATGGACATACCATGATGTTGTATGATGAGGTAAAGAGATCACAACAATCAAGATCAGAAAATTCAAGATGTTTGTCAACATCCTCATGATTTGATGAATCACACAAAGGGGTATATGAGAAGCAAGAATGTTCACCCTCCGTGTTTCTAGAAAAAGCAGATGAAAAATCAAGTGGATTTCCAATAAATGATTGGTCCTCTTCATTGTCATATGATGGGATAACATACGGTGTGTTCTGTGAATGGTCAACAATGGGTGCATTCATGGACGAAGATACACATGAAAAATCAGGGATGGCTAGATCATCAAGGAGTCAGGAAAAAACAGAGGAGGTACGGACAGACAAGGATGGTCCTATGCTCTCGGTGGATGTTGAATCTCCCCATTATACTCTTCATGAATTCCAGCACATGTTGGTTGTGAAACACCAACTCCGTCGATAGATCGATTCTCGTTCAAAACAAGTGTAGAGTCCAGAATGGAAGAACGCAAGATAGTTTCATCCCGAGGATGATAAGAATACCAAGACATAGGTTGAGGTACAAAATACATGTGACGCGGTATGGGACCCACAACCAAATCTGTGCGAAAATCAGAAGGATTAATATTGGGAGGACATGACGGTTCAAAAAATGTGTGTTCATGCTCTCCCACATCACTTTGCAATGGTGGAGTTTTTTGATGAGGGGACGATGGACAGTCACTTGTGATAGCAACTTTGTCCATCTGTGATTGTGCAAATCCATCACCGAAGTATGTTGAGTGGGGTTTGAGCTTGAAATTATTCTTGGGATTGACAGATTTGATAAGGAAATATTCAAATCTATACATGAGATAATAAAATTTCATCTGGCTTTTCAGAGCTCGAAACTGCAAAACACGGAATTGCTAACAAAAATTGCCAGGCGATTCATGTGAGGCCTTCCATTGTTGTAACAATTTTTGGCAAAGATGTTTTGGATCAAAATGATGGAAAGTATCTTCAATGATATCACATAAATGCTGAAGTGAGTGCACGCTATCAGCCAGTAGGCTGTAGAGCCACCGTAGTGGGGATTCACGAAGTGTGTATGAAAGCGGTAGGCTGGCCACTTCACCTTCACCATCATATGTGTATTCAGACAAGGGACAATATAACTCCCTCATGACGTTGATAGGTTTGGCATGCAAAAAACATCATGGAGGGTTGAGTGTACAAGACTCCATGATAGATGTGAAAAGGTTCAAAACAGGATGAAAGGACACAACTTATCATCTATCCCTCCTCTTAGCACCAAAAATGTTGATGATGATGGACCTGCCAACATGTCAATGGATCTCCTCGGTAAGAAGTCCCAATTAGACCTCAGAGCGTTTGGTGTAGGAGTCCCAGCAGTGGGTTGTATGGTATCACCTTGATCATAGTTTTGCACATATGCAAATAAGATATCCTTGTTGGTAGCAAGGGTGTGACATATGCAGTAAGTCAAGGAAGGTGCATGAGTGGTTCTAACACATGGAGGGTGAGGTGAGTGTGCCCCTTGGAAACCTACGATAACACGGAGTTAAGAAGGGAACGCACGAGCTAAGATGTCTCAAAAAATGGAAGGAAAGTAAGCTAGCAATCGAAAGTGATGGTTAAACCAACAACACATTTCAGAAAGATTCATACATACATATACAAAAAATAGCTACACGTGCATGCCTAAGCAAACAAATACATATATCATTTAGAGTAAACAAGATAGCTAAAATACAATACAACATATGCATGAAACATGCTAGCTCTATTATATTAAAGAGTGTAAATTCCAGTCATACAATACATCCATGTCCGACCACTAGTTTCAACAATGGAACGTTCAAGTCACAACCGCCTGCTCCTCCAAATAGATATACTAGCTCTGCACAATGGAGAAGCCAGGGCTCGTTACAATATTGTCCAAGCTCTCTCTAAGATAGTCCTATGAGAAGCTTGGCTGACCAAAAGCATATACAATGAGTTATGAGGGACTATTTATAGAAAAGGGTGGGGTGACCCTTGACATCCCCCTTTGTTACCATTCATCTACCCTCATGACTCTTTAACTGCTCTATGATTGTTACATTCAACTATTGACACTTTAACTTCCACTTGACAGGACGTTACACATCATTTTCACATGTACCCATGTGAGTCAAAATGGCTTCAGCAAGCCATGCAAGACATCACTGACACTCGGACCATTGTGGTAAGACCAACTATTTAACATCCTTGTGATGGTCAATGGTGGAAAAATGATGCCAAGCTTGGTCATCTATGATGGTGTCCATGCACTCAATGGTGAAACCCTGTTGAAAGTGAACTTTTGCCTCTATTGCATCCAGATACACTATACGGCCCCTCTGTCCAATTCATTTGATAGCATGTGCATCAATGCCTTGGGTGTGACAAGGCCACCAACACACTGATGCATAATGTCTGTGTTGATCTCCAAGTGTGTGTAGGTGTTCATGCACATCAACTTTCAAACTGCATGTTCAGCCCTAGTTGGACGCAGATCTTGTCTTCATCTAGGTAAGTGTGCAAAATGGGTGGGATTGCATGCGTGCACGCAATGACATGCATGTTGTTGAATTCTCTTGCATGTGATCGACAACACTGCTCACCTTGTCTATTTTATGCCAGCTGCTAGGATGGATCTATAACTTGTGTGAGTGTAGTTTCATCCGTCTGTGCATTTGCACCCCCTACTGTACTTTCTCCTGCTACAACTCATTCTCTTGTTTGTGTAGCTCCTGTTCTTCCTTGAGTTGTTTCTTCAACACATGTAACTCCTTATTTGTTTCTCTCTCTAACTTTACATGATCTTTGTGTCACGCCGTCACCTCATAGCCTCAATATCCAAAGCTGCTTTCATCATGAGTGGATATTCTTTGAACTTGTAGCTTTTCTTGCTTCTATGTTGTCAACAACCCTCCTCTTGCATTCGTTGCATGTAGGTCTGTTTTCTTCTACTATTACTAATGGTTCTGCTCACTGTGATGCTACTGCCATATTATCTTGATGTCATTGTCTATGAACAACTTGATGTCTTCATAGGTAGGCAAGCTCATAGACACTTGCTTGGCTGCAAACCCCATTGTTCTCTCAACGATGTCCTTTGACTCTGCTCTCTTGAAGGCCATTGTGCTTGTGCTGTTGAGAGATAGAAAAAAACATATGATGCTTGGAGACATAGCAACACTCATGGAAAGCAATTTTTCAGTCGAAAACCAAAGCAAACTTGAGGACTGACTTGCAACATACCTGTGCGATTGATCGTGAAGGTTGCAATTTCCGCCAGGAGGTCGGGAGATTGATTGTTGGAACCGCAAAAGGCACATTCTGAGCTATCATGACACTGACTGACTGCTGGAACTATGCAATTCACAGTCCAACCTAGCCTACTAAAGACTGAAACAGCACAATTCACAATTTTAGTCAGCAATGACATGCAACCAATAAATTTCATTACGCAGTTTCTAGGGCCAGCAGGACACTGCCTCCAAGAATTATAGAATGCAAGCCTAGAGGTCAGTGTCGGGCAAGACTTGCACAATTTCTAAAGGATAGGCAGAGCCTTTGCTTCCGAAAAAGCACAGTGCTATCTAGGCAAGGCACAGTCTGAGCCAAGGCAGCTTAGACTGGCCGACGGGTGATTGAAAACATGAGAAGCCTGAATGCATGATGAGATGAGTGAAAACAAGAGTGAATGATTATGCATGCAAAAATTAAGTGTAAGATTAAGAAAATAGGATATCATACATGCGATAGTATTTAGATACGAACCAAAACTGAAACCATGCTTCTACAAGCTAACATACATCAAAACGATAGCAAGCACTCATTGAAATCAAGCAGACAACACTCACATGAAGCAAAACACAAAAAGCGATAGAAACACAATGTGAGACATGAAAAGTTGGCTTACCCCAAAACTGCTTAGACGAATGTGTCGACGACTCCTAGATGAAATGTGGATGTCAGAGATGCAAGTTTGATGTGAGGAATGAGCTCTACAGTGTCTGGTTGATGAGTTTTGATTAGATCGAGGTTGTGATGCGCACGCCACAAATCTAGGAAAAGTGACACTTGGCAAGGGGTTTATGAAATGATCCTTGCGTGTAACCTCCAACTGCTAAAAATAGATCCCTGAATCAAGGTGTTAGGGTCCCACCCTAACCCCCTTATCTATGTAATGGGACCACGTCATAGTCAAGAGTCAATAAAGCCCATATTAATAATTGTAAGTGGTTAATCCGCATAAATAATGGAACCAGTAGTTGCAAATGGGCCATAGTATAAATAGATGGTAATATAATACCATGGTATGGCCCGTGGTATTGCATGTATAAGTCATAAAAGATAGAAATCCCCTGCGAGGGCATCGTGTCTTATTTGTAATCGGCTCTGCTTAGATCGGAGGTCCCCCTCGAAGAGGCAAGTGAACATTACTCTCTGAATAATAAAATCATTTCTATTCTGTGTTCTGGGTATCTTTTCTTCGCATATTCTGTGTTCTGGGTATCTTTTCTTCGCATATTCTATATTTGGGTATCATTTGCGGGTTAGGAGCATAACAAGTGGTATCAGAGCACTTTCCAGGGCCGGTGGGATCTCCATTTTGTAGCAAAAAAAAATTTGGCTAGAGACGTGTTCCGGTGTCTTTAAACCACGGGATCTGTCGTTGAGCGCATAAATCTTGAATCAATATCAAGATGATGTCATGATGGACTACTAGTTCAAATCATATAACCTAATAATTGATGGAGCATCCATGAGGAGGGCATTCCAAGGCATGGACAAGATGACAAAGGAGTAGCCAAGATGACAAGAAGAACCTGATAGTCACTTTCCACAAAGCAATGGTATAACAAACAAGGAAAGTGATCAATGGATGGTACCCTACTAAGAAGAAGTTCGATCGAAGACTTCATGACATCAAGAAAGGAAGGATATCAAGCAGTTGAAGGACCCATGAAGAAGAAGTTGATGATGAAGGAAAGAGTCCCCAGTTAAGAGGGAGCTCTAACAAGTCCTTGATGAAGAGGGAGTTTTGGATCACCCCTGATTACAAAGGAGTGACAATTTTGTTTTCCATTTCATGGGTCATGAACTAGAACAGGACTAACAGTCGTAAGTCTAGATGAAGGCCATGAATAGAAATGTAGACACAAGATAGACACAACATTCTTGTCTTCACTTGGGATGAAAGAATGGGAGGATTAGATAATGATCAGGCATTCAATACTCTTTGTGGATGTGTAGGGCATCCAAGACAAGAGTAGGCAAGAGGATTGATATTCTTTGAGGGTTGGGGACCCCAGATAAGAATAGTCCTAGAAGGTCATATTCGAAGAACACCTGGATGGGTATGTACCTTGAGAGAAAATGATGAAGGTGTTTATAAATCATTTGTCTCGCTAGCATTGCAGCCCATGGTCTTGAAAATAGATGGAGTTGTTAGTCAAGGCCTTGCACTATGACAATGTTGATGAATATGATGCTATAACAGGTGGATTGTAAATTCGGTTTCTCTTATGTCAATTCTTCAAAGATTGAAAATTTCCAAACACCTTGTAATGTTGTATGAATACCTCCCTAGTTAAGAGGGAGTGTTGAAGGAAATGTAATTACTGGGTATTCAGAAATGTAATTTTGATATTTGTACTTATTCAAGAAAAAAGAAATTAATTTTATTATTATTTTCCAATGAGTTTCTTGCTCATTTAAAATAGGTCAAGCACATTTTGAAGTTCTTCTAGAGAGTCAAAGTCAAAATGTAATTATGATAAGACACTTTGAGGGCATGTTACATCATGTAAGTCATCATACAAGGTCATGGTAACACCTCCAAGCATGGTCAAATCCTCTCCTAGTAGCAATGTAAGGACAGTCATGTTTGCTTGAAGAGGAGGGGAAAACCTCTATTTATAGAGGTTTCTCACTCCTCAATAGGACAAGAAACTTCTCTCTAAAATCTACAAGCAAGAAGAAGGGTTAAAGGACGAATAGAAAGCAAGGAAGAGGGCTACAAGGGCAGAAAGTTAAGAAGACAAGACAACGAAAATATGCAGGTCATTTCTAAAGCAGTTATAGCCACACATGAGAGGTCAAGGTAGGGTTGACTGCAGACATAACAACATAAAGAATAAGTCAACATATCTTATTGTTTTGGGTGGAAAACAAGGTCTACTAGGCCTCTCTTTATAAGCGAAGGAGAAGCCCTCATATACGAAGGAAGCAGGACCAAGATTGAAGAAGATAGGATTGTTTCTAGGGCTAGAAACAGTCACATGTGTGATGTGCAGGAAGGGTTTGACATCAGTTTAAGGCGGAAACATGAATATCCTCATTTAGATGTATACCTAGGCCTACAAGGTATCGAATGAAAATCGAAGAAGCATCTATCTATAATGAAGTAAAGAAGCCTAATATTATAGGGTTTCTTATCCTAGAAGACAAAGTGCTAGAAGAATTGTTGGAAGTGATAATGCAAAAGAAGGAAGGATTTCAATCATGCTTGAAGGATATCCTAGTCAAGGGTCTAGGGTTTGGAAGTTGTTCAAATAAGAAGCTTCAATAAGAGAAATCTTACAAAGGGTTTTCCTCTCAAGAGTGGAGAGGGTTTGTCCCAAGCAGAGAGCCAATTTTTGTGTTCTTGTTATTTTGTTTTGGTAGTAGTTTGATGAAGCGCACACATATGCACTAATAAGAAGAAGAAATATAAAATAATAATAATAGTAAAAAGACTTCACAAATTGTTATCAAGTCACAAAGAATCATCACAACATTATTTTTCCCTAGATTCTCTAACATAAAAATCATGAGTAAACAAACTGTGAATCAATTGAAACCTCCTAATATTCAATATACACCTACATTATTGAAATTAGCAAATAGATCTATTATTAAACTAGATGTTGTATTAGAAGACATATTTGTATCCTTGGATTCTTGGGAGAATCCTGTTGATTTTATGATTCTAACACCCAAGGGTAATTTAGGAGGACATCCATTGATTCTAGGAAGACCATGGTTAGCTACAGCTGATGCATTAATAAGTTGTAGATATGGTGATATTTTTATTTCGAATGGAATTTCAACAAATAAATTCACATTATATCCTCCTGCAAAAACAACAATAGAAGTAGAAAGTGAAGAATGGATAGATGATGATATTGATATATGACCAATCTTTGTTACTTCACAAATAGATGAAGAAGATTAGATTTTGAATTCAATGGAAAATAATGAGTATTCCTCATATTGTGAATCTAATCAAAGTTTTCAAGAACAATTCAATATTAAATAGTTATCATCTCGTCAATTATATTTACATTTTATGGAAAAATTTGGCAACTCTTCAATATAAATCTTTTTAGAAAAAGCTTTGAATATCAATAATAATCTAGAAGAATTTCAAAAGAAAGATTTAATAAAGATGTTACAAGAACATTCCTTTTCTTATGCATGGGAATATACTGACATGGAAGGAATTGATCCTAATACTTGTATACATTATATTTACATTGAAGAAAAAGCTAAACCAATCCGACAACCTCAAAGAAGAATGAATCCAAATTTGAAAGAAATTGTTAAAGAGGAATTACAAAAATTGTTAAATGTGAATTTCATTTATCCAATATTAGATAGCTAGTGGGTTTCACCATTGGTAATTGTTCCTAAAAATAATGGAAAACTTTGCCTAGATCCTTCAGCAGCTACCCAGGGGCGACGCATCTGCTTCCAATAGCTACGCTAGAAACACCACACTCTTTAAGGTACAAGTTAACTTTAAAATCCCCATATTCTAGGATTATATAGACGCATATGTCATAGATAAATGGTTAAATCTGCTAGATGGTTATTTTTTTGTTCATGATTTTTCCGGCTAGGAAAATATCACTTTTGCACTTCTCAAAGCGCCCCCCCACGTCAAAGGTTGGTGGGCAACCTACTGCGAGCAGAAGGATGAAAGTACAGGCTCACTATTTTTAGCCGCACCCACTTGGAATTCATTCCGAGATGCCATCAAGGAACAATACTACCCTGTCAAGAGCTATGAGGACAAATACATAAAGTGGACCACACTGTCGTAGTTCACAAATATGTTTCATACCTTTCACATAAAGTTGGGTATCAATGTTTATGAGCTGCATTTGGTACTCAAATACCATGGGTGCCTACACAGGTACATCCAAGACGAGATGGAGTTCCTGAACATCTCCTCACTCGGCACGGCATACCCACCTATCCCACTTGGACCCCCAAAATTGTCTCTCTCAGGTTTTCAGTTTCCTTAGTTGTAGCACAATTTACTATTTTTGGAAGTTTTCGGGTCCTGAACTTTCGGAGTTGTTTTAAGGCCCTAAATGATGTTTATTTTGGAAAACTAGGAGAAACATGGGTCCATGGACTAATGTCACTCACTCAAAAGTTGTAGTCCTCAGATAGATCTTTCTAATGAGGTATTGTGCGCATCAAATGGAGAACATATGCCAAAGTTACAACCCCAAGAAGTTGATGTACCAATCTACCCAAAACAGGGCCCATAGTTTGTCGGTTCATCTCCTAGGGTTAGTTTTTTGGATGTTTAGGGTTTGCCATTGTTTCTCAACAATAAATAGGCCTTCAAGCCTCATTGTATGACAGTTAATAGGCATGTAGCTGCCACATCTCTTCTCATAGATAAGCTACCATCGCCCTAGCTAGTTTATTTCCATTTCTGTTTGTAAGCATATTTCAGTATTTTACATTAATGAAACGAAGTATTATTTCTGTTGCATCTATGTGTTTATGGTTATATCTGTAATTTGTTGCATTCTTGTTTAAATCTGAATCATCTATGGGGAATCTATGCTTACTGAGTACTTCGGGTTGTGCAATGCACCTGCAACATTCCAAAGGGAAATTTTAGGAATTGTTTCTAATCTAATTCATGATTGTGTGGAAGTTTACATGGATGATTTTACGGTTTATGGAAATTATTTTTAAGAAGCTCTTAAAAAATTGGAAAAAGTTCTCATTAGATGTAAGGGAGCAAATCTCTCATTAAGCCATGAAAAATGTTTTATGATGTTTACTGAGTGGATTGTTTTAGGACACCATATTTAAGGAAATGGAATTAGAGTGGACACATCTAAAGTAGAAGTTATTTCTAAATTGTCAATTCCAACTTGTCAACAAGATGTTAAAAGTTTTCTTGGTTTTACTGGTTATTATAATATAGTGAAGGAAAACTTTACAAAAATTGCATCTCCAATTTTTAAATTTCTCACAAAAGATTGTGAATTCAATTGGAGTTTTGATTGCCAAAAAGCTTTTGAAACATTGAAAGAAAATATTTTTGAAGCACCTATTCTAAGAGGGTCAAATTAAAAATTGCCTTTTCACATTTCAATAGATGCTTCAGATACAACATTAAGAGTTGTACTAGGACATAAAGATTTAACTCCTTATGCCATTTATTATACCAGTAAAAACTTGACTCCTATAGAGTTAAATTATACTGTAACAGAAAATAAGTTTTTAGTTGTTGTCCATGCCATCAACAAATTCAAACATCACATCACTTGCTATGAAACCTTTGTACATATTGATGATTCTACAATTAGGTACTTAATGAATAAACCAATTACTAATGGAAGAATTACCAGATGGTTACTATTATTACAATAATTCAATATTAGTATTTTGGATCGACCTGGAAAACAAAATACAATTGTTGACTTTATATCTAGGATTCAAACTGATAATAATGATGTACCCATACAAGACAATTTTCCTGATGAATATTTATTTGCGGTATCTACTAAATCTCCTTGGTTTGCAGATATTGCTATTTATTTGGCTCCAGGGAAGTTACCATTATATTTGTCTCCTAAAGAGAAAAGAAAGGTAATTCAATTAGTGCACCTTACTCATGGATGAATGGAGAATTGTACAAAACAAGTCCAAATATGATTATTCAAAGATGTGTCAAAGAATATGAAGTACTAGAAATACTAAAATCTTGTCATGATGAGCCATGTGGAGGACACTTCGTTGATAAAAGAATTGGTTACAAATTCCTTCCCTTATCATATTTTTTCCCTTCCCTTTTCAAGGATGACAAAGAATATGTAAAGAGATGTGATAGTTGTTAGAGAATGGGGAAACATTTTCCTTCAAAATAAATTCCTTTGCAACCTCAAGTACTCATTGAACCTTTTGAGAAATAGGCTCTAGATTTTGTTGGTCCAATTAATCCATCATCCAGACAAAAAAGGTACTTTGTTGTTTGCACTGATTATGTTACAAAATGGATTGAAGCTAAAACACTTTCTTTTGCAACTAAAAATGTTGTAGTTTCATTTATTTTCGAGGATATTTTTACTTGTTTGGTGTCTCAAGGGAGATTGTGACAAATCAAAGAACTCAATTTAAATCCAAGTTGGTACAAAAGATAATGGGGGAATATAAAATCAAACATCGGAAGTCCACTCCATATCATCCACAGGAAAATGGGTTGGTGGAATCCACCAATAAAGTAATTGAAGCAATTCTTACCAAGAACGTGCATCTGCATAGAAGAGACTGGGCAGAAGAGCTTCCAAAATCTTTATGGGCATACCGTACCATATGGAGAAACACTATAGGACGTACTCCCAATGAAATTGTTTATGGGAAGCAAGTCTTATTTCCAATTGAGTTCTAGGTAAAGACCTTCAAGACAACAATCAAATTAGGTCTTGATCTATCTAAAGCACGGAAACAAAGAATGGAGCAGTTGAATGAACTAGATGAGATAAGACAAGATGTTATTCAAAGAACCAACATAGTTCAACAATAAATATCCAGGTGGCATGATAAGTACATAAAGAAAAGAAAATTTAAACCAGAAGATTGGGCATTACTTTTTGACTCAAAGTTTAAATATTTTCAAGGAAAATTTCGAACTCATTGGCTTGGGCCTTATGAGATTGAAATTGTCTTTAATAATGGTGCAGTGAGGATCAAAATAATTGATGAAGAAAGAGTGACCTTCCTTGTAAATGGTCATCGATTGAGAATTTATCACAAGCCATTGACAAAAAATGAATTTGCTAAAAACCTACAAGACAACATTGATTTGAAGATGATTAGGGAGGATTTTCCTTCCTCTCCAACTTGATTTGTAAAGATTTTTGTTTTTCTTTTATATATATATGTGTGTGTATATAT
>APFE031433448.1:0-11214 GCA_000404065.3 Pinus taeda
TTTTGAAGTCGCATGTGTAAATCCTGCAATTCTTTTATAATCATACAATATAGAGGCCTGGAAATAGGCTATATTCGTGGTTTAAGTTCAATAGTAAATTATATCTCACATTTTAATGGTAGTCTAGGAAACTCTTCTAGAAATGCATCAAGACATTCTAACAATATTTGATGATGTTATATATCTTTTGAATATATATTCTAGTTAATAGCCATTACCACATACATAAAACACCCTTTTCTAAGACCCATTTTAAGTTGTAAGGCTGAAAAGAGTCTTAGAGTTGCTTATCTCTCGGTTCCTACCAAGATTCTTCTTTTCCCTAAATCATCTACAAATTAAACTAACTTACCTTTCATATCTAGAATTATTTCATGAGCTCCCAACCAATCCGTACCACGAATTATAACATTGGATCCCAAGGTGATCATATTGATAGTATCTAAGTATTGCATGCTCTCAAATTATGTTCGTAATATTTTAACAATTGTTCTATCCCTTTTTAATAATCAAAGTCATCTCAACCAATTTATAATGAATTTTCTTTCATGCCATTAAACCACATCTAAATAATGAATTTGGAGAAATAAAAGTTTTATTGTCATTTGGATCAATTAATAAAGAAAATTTATTTCCCTTTATTTTACCTACAATCTACAAGATTGTATATTGGTGTTCTACTTGATAATTATTCACCATAACATGAATCCTATGTGTCTTATGTTAGGTTAATATTGACTCACAAAGTAGTTAAGATAACCTTGTTTTGGTCATTGATGGATTTACCATTGGTGTTTTATGAGCCCATGGCATGGGTGACCCATGGTATTTAATGTGATGAATCCTATTTAAAGGCTTGAAGAACTCCTTAAAATGCCTCTTTTCTACATGTGTACCATGAGTTTCCTTCATTTCTCTAGTTACACTCCATTTTTAACATGTGGTATCATAGCACAATTGGAGAAATAATATAAACACAAATGATTATACACATGGAAAACATGTACATAAGAGTCAATATTTACCTTTGACACACTTTACTAGGAAAGCCAACACTCGAGATATATATATTTGTTACCATAATCCAACCCAACCAAGCACCAAGCCACTCGAGGTATTTTACAATGGATTCCTTCAAGCCTTAAAATAAGCTTAATTGCATCAAATATCACGGGAAAATACCATGGGTTTCCAAATACCATGATCCTATAAACCACCAAAAGTAATCGTGTTAATGATCGAATTAAATATATTGCATATGCTAAGAATAAGTTGTGGACCTATGGAATACTAATGTAAGTCTGTTGAGTGATCAATTATATAATGGTGTTGAAGGATGATAGAAGATATCCTTAGTTGGATAATTGATGATATCAAGCGAAAATACGAAAAGCTCTTGTGTATGGTTGATATGGTTTGCATATCAATGATGCATAGTAGTTGGAGGAACTAGAGAACATTATGGGGGTAATATGAGACCAAATAGGGACACTTTTTGTGAGGTGATTTCAATGTGTAAGAAATTTAGCCAAGTGGATGAATGCAAATTTGCGTGAGCGTCGTTTAGCTCATCATGACTATGTAGAAGATTAGTTATGCCCCTTAACATCAACAATTAATGTAGTTTCCTCAAAGTTATTAATTTGATAAGATCTAAAGTCTTAAACCACCCATAGGTGCAGGCACGAAAATATCATCACTACAGCAGGTGGAATGCTTGAGTAGCATCCACGAATGAAGTCATGTTAAACCTTGAGGATACCTCTCCAATTGAATAGGAGCTCCCATGAATCTTTGATTTCATAGTAGCATTAGTGGCTTTAATGGATTCCACTCAACCATTAAAGAAAGAACAAGAAATGAGAGTTATGGGAAAGGATAATTTACATTGACACACTAGGGGAGAATTCACTATCAAAGAAATTACACCTGCAAGTCTACTAAATCAAATGATCATATATTTTAGCACCAAGATGGAAATAATTCACTAGGAATGATTAGTTACAAATTAATGGAGTTGGAGCTATTACAGTTAGACAAAGGAATGTTTAGATATCGCACGTTGGCACTTACTTGAGCATAGCATCAAAGATTCAAACCATACAATTCAAGGTTGTCATTGTGATTATAACAAACATCCTTTCCTCCTACTAAAGAAATCATCCCTTAGTGTTAAACCTAATGAACTGATTGCTTACATCAAGTGATGGTTCATGTGTATGTGAACCATGGTAAATGAAACCTAGAAAAACATCACAAGGATTGACATGGAACATAGTAGAAGCACATGGATGTAGATTCGAATATAAATAAATAATCGAATAAGGAGTGTTTGCTCTAGCTTGTTGTATTTGGAGCAGAGAGGGATGTTGGTAAAGAATAGTGTAGATGTTTCTTGAAACTCATGGGTTCTCTCATAATGAGGGAGTAGACTATGAGGAGACTTTTTCTCCTGTAGCTAGATATTCCTTTATTGAAGAAGTTCTTTCAATATCTTTTGAGACAAGGTGGACCACCTACCAGATGGATGTGAAGATCACCTTCCTCAATGTCATCATTGAGGAAGAAGTCCATATCGGGCAACCATAGGGGTTTGGAGTCCATGATAGAGATACTTATGTATGTAGCTTTAATAAATCACTATGTGGAATCAAACAGGTACCCAAGGCATGGTATTCCAGGAGCCATAGCAATATGCAAAACATAGGCTTCACCCAGAGTGAGGTGAATCCCACCCTATACTTCTTCTAGATTGGGTCTAAGCTGCATATTTTATTGTTGTATGTGAATGATCTAATTCGAATAGGTGTAGAGAGATTGATTGCAGGTTGTATTTCAGATATAGCATTAGAATTTGAGATGAGGGATATCAGGTCGATGCATAACTTTCTGGGAATTTGCAGCAAATAGGTGAGGTCCTCCTTAGGTAGGGGAAGTACAAACTAAAGAATCATCTCCGGTGTTAAACCTGAACCCATCTTCGCTCATATTGCCTTCACACTGGTAGCTTAAAAATAGAGTTCATCTCTCGTGTCTTCAGCCAAAAATCCCTCGTTTCGTAGATTTTTGGTGCTTTGTGTGTTCTCTGCGTAGTAAGCTTCCGAGCCAATTGTTTTGTGTCCCTTTTGCACACTTTGATTGGTCTCCCCCTCCACGAAACTACCATAACACTCTCTCCTTTTGCACCTCGGACATTTTTGGTTCACGAACTCCTTTCTTTCTTTGCCAAATTCCACAAGAAAATGGGACAGTATGGGAGACCGTCCTCCACTCACGCTGCCAAGTCTAACTTCAGTGTTGTCAGTGCAAGGCATTTTATGGTTAGGTGGGTAGTCATGAAAATTAAGAGATGTTGGTATGGGCTTACCCATGGCATGATATAGGAGAACCAACCAGCGTGCAAGAGGCCCTCAACAGGCACGCAATAGTGTATGACATGCCTTCCCTCTAAGAGCTTTGGATATGTATGCTCCTCGCTTCAGCCGGTCATCACTTTATTTCCACATAGATTTTGTATACATCCATAGTTCACATAGTAATGCAAAAATACGCAAATTGTCATGAAAAGTGTTGTTACACTCATAATTGAGACGTCTTCATCACCTCAAAGCTCATATTTTTATAGTTATTTTGAAAGATTCTAGTTTCCTTGTATTCCATAAACATAATAAATAAGAAACCATTTTGATAAACTCAATAATAGAAACCTTATTATCCTCTCTATGTATATGTTTTAGTTCAAAAAACCACCATGTAATGGAGCATGACCCTAGGAGCACTCCTTGGATGCTTCCACTTGGAGCGTGGTTCCAAGATGGGAATGACCCTTAGGAGGGCACTCCTAATAATGGGAAAAATTATAGATGGTGGTAGTCTAACAAGTCCTAGTAAATATTAAGTTCAATTTCATGGCATTTCTACAAATTTTGGGTCTCCCTTTACATTATAAATTCCTACGTAGGTTATTGATGTTAAATCCCTTGCTTCTAAAAGACATGGTTCAAAGACAAAAAATTCATCTAGAAAAGGAAAACAAATGGACATAATGATCTACTCTTAAAATAGATTATCTTTAAAGATTCTACTAAAAAAATAAGTAATTCACATTTATTAGTGGAGAACATTCACTAAAAAATCTCTTTCAGTAATGAAACTAAATACAATCTAGAGGATGAGATAAAGGGTTAAGAGATTGATTTTAGAATGTTTACTTCTTTGGCAAGTGTAAACAAAGGCTTATATTTCAGGAATGGTCATTATGATAACTTTATTTTGTATTAGTAAAATAATTGTAAGAACATCTAATATTTAATAATATCTACCTTAGATATCATTTTTGGGATTCAGCTGCGTCAAGTAAGTCATTCATCTACCTTATTGTGTAGGGTAAATTACTATTTAGCCCCCATCCAATTTTATATTTGTTTAAGCTAGTGAAAGATAAAGCAACAATGAAATGTAATTTTAGAGTGCTCAATACTTTATGATTTTATAGATAGTGGTATTTTATTTCTTACAAAGGATGATTTGTTGATAGATATTGATAAGGCTTGGATATTAAGTCATACTCAATTCATCATAGATAAGTTTTTCTAGGCAAGGAACATGCTAGAGGCAATGATTACTAGTAATCCCATTTTCATATACTTACAAGTGGAAAACACTAGCCAACCAAGGTCTTTCATAAAATGAAAATACATAGATTTTACGAGACAAAGGAGAAAGATGTTAGTTTCAACATATTTGGTTCTTTGAGTGATGCAAACAAAATCCTTTCTTGTAGGTATGGTAGTTATGATAACTTATTTCATGTTCAGAAAAGTAATTGTACAAGCATCAAATGGATGGATAACAATTGAATACTTCTAAACCTTTTGAAAATAATTTTTAGTGTACTATTTATCTTCAACACATAGTATTTAATGTGATCTACCTTATTGTGCAAGAAAAAAGAGCATTTACTAACCACCCCCTCCCAACCATGGACTCCTCATAATACAAAGCATGAGAATAATTCAGTTATATCTTTGGTTAAGGTAGTGAAAAACAAAGTAATTATTATTCTATGCTCAACTATCCCTTGACTTATACCTCAATATTTGGGAAAATAAATATATGAAACATTTCTTCTTCCAGTGTCCACTTTATTACTATGCATGTTTAATTAAGTCTCTTAGAGCCCTCTTAAAATTGAAGATAAATCATCATTACTGTTGAGAAATGATAGTTAGACATAGTTGATATTAGAATTTGGGTAGATGGAGGTTACTAGTCATGTGTGAGTAGGGCTTGCAAATGGAGGTTAATCGGTGTTGAACTTGGGGTTTCATACATGTCTCCTCACAATCAAGACAGGGAACACAATTTTTATGGCAAGATGGTTGTGTCCTTTTCGCCTAACATTGTTGAATACCCTAGTCATGCAAGTACCTTTAATTATTATGAATTTAGAATGAATAGGCTCTTGATTCCCAATTGTTTAGGAGTTTGAGAGGTGGTATGAGTGAACCAAAAGGAGGTTTTCCATAGTCACATTTCTCCTATGATATTGTTTTGAGTGGTTTTAAGTCTCAGATAAGTGGCTCTTCCTCAGTTTCTATGTTTTCCCCCCTCTACTAGTAGTTAGTAGTGATTCTAAGTTAGTGGGGTCTGCTGATTTTTCAAGTGCAATAGATACAAACACTAATGTATGAAAATTAATAATTACTTATAATGATGTAGATATTCTTTTAGAACTTCCAGTTTTAGTGTTTGAATATTTATGTGGTGAGAATATTGTGTCGGGAGTTTTACCACTTCTTGTGATTTCTTCCGAATGTCAATGGGAGGAGCCACCACCTGTTGTATAAGTATCATATCAGCATATATTAGTGCCATGGTGTCATCCACTGGCCCCAATTCCTCTTTCATGGTTGACTTCCATTATGCGGCGTTGAAACTTTGTGAAGATAACCATTAGTTCTTTGTCGCAAGATGTTTCTCCTGTTGCTTCACTGTAACAATTTATTTCTTCAATCTAGTATTCTCAATCAATAGATATTCAAAGTTGTCTTCCTAGGATTCCTTCTAGTCTTGGTAGTTTTCACCTTTTCTATAAAAACAAAGACTGGATTTTGAGGATTCTTCACCAAAGTATCTATGCCTTTGCTAAATGATCCTCTTCTTAAGATGATCAAAGTGACACTACATACATCCATGACTATATCTATCAATGGAGGTGTGATCCACATCTCTCCAAATGGAAGTGACCCCCTATGGGAGGAGGTTCATCTGGAGAACCTAGTTCATCATCCATGGGTTGGATGGTATCCTCTTCTATCTCTTGAGTCAATTATTTTTCCTTTAGTCTATGTGTTACTTATTCCTCCTGGGCTTGTCTTTATTGTTCCTCTTCTATTCTTCTCCTTTCCTCTTCTTCTTCTTATCCCTTCTCAAACAACTCATCTTGCTTCCTCTTCTCTTCTTCTTCTGCTTCTCTCCTCTCCCGTTCTGCTTGGATAGCTCCTATGTTCAAAGGATCATCTTTCCACTTCCTTTTACTCTCGCTAGTCAAATTATACCTAATCCTCTTCTTAGGAGCTACTTTCCTCACTTGAGGGGTTATCTATTCTTCCTCCTAGACCTTCATATCTTAAGCTAGTGGATCTTGGGGTGAATTGGTCTACATTTCTAAATGTGCCTTTCTAACTACATTATATCATTTTTTCACTTTCTCATCTTCTATTGTAGACATCGATGAATACCACGTATTGAAATTGATCCTTTTATAATGTCTCCTACACACTCTCCTAGGATCGTATCCATGAAAGTATTTAGTGGTGAAGTGAAAGTGATCCATCTCTTGAATTTATACCTCTTCCACCTTGTGGCTCTTCAACTCAAATAATCTGATCCTCAAAGGGAAGGTGGGCCAAGGGGCTTTCTACCTCCTGTGAAGAACTCTTGACAATCCCTTGTCCAACTGATTTTCTACTTCTTGCATGACCACCTAACTAGTCACATATCACGACATGAGATGAGGGGATATCTAACAACCAAAACATCTGGTGTATGTACCTTCAAGCACTGCAAACCAATCTGTGATATTCGATAGTGAATCCTTCGCTTGATCGGTCATGCAAGGAGGATCGATCTCGAATATCATGTGAAAAAATATTGCAAAGAAGTGTTCGGCCAATTTTTCATATGCGCCTCTGAAACTTGATTCTATAAACACTTTGCAGTGGAAGGAAACTGGGAACTTATCTTGAGGGGTCCAATTCCAGCATGTTCCTAGGAACGCATATTGTGCACATATCCATCTAAAAGATGCATACATGTCAAATTTTGGTGCCTGGTTCGTCCTCAAAGATGTTTTCTCCTGCCCCACATGATGTTGCAACTCAAATGAAATTATATTTGCCCAGTTGAAATATTTACCCCATGTGACCACCATATTGAGCATATATATCCATTTTTCCTCAAACACTTCAGCGTTCTTCTGCCCATGAAATAAAAAACACATGGAAAGCGGATATTGATAAACATCTATGAGAATCCTGTTCGGATACACTGTGAATGGGTGGTCGCGAAACTTAGCAGGCTCTCGACACCAAGATTTGATAATGTCACTTGTGTCAAGGTCGTCCCATTTGATGTAGAAGTCATCATTTTCATATTCTGTGGGCCTAATCATCTTGTACTAAGTTTTCATGTCTTCTCTATAATAAGTGGTGATTTCAACGTCACTCTCACTATGAAGCACAAGATAAGAGTCATCCATATGTGTAATGATCCACTCAATCACTTTTGCACAACGTATTATCGGAAATCCACGTCTGATCCTATGCATCATATATTGCTTGATATCGATATACACTTCCATGTCCTCCAAGTTCTTAGGAAAAATTTTCTGCATGATTGTGTTGTTTATGCCGCTCCATGTGACCTTTGTAGACTTATAAATGAAGGAATGTATGCCTGCATATATGGGAATGGTTGGCTTGGTCAACACAACATGTTCCTCATTGCTTGTTTCTGATACTTCTTTGGAGGTCACTTTACGGGGAGGCATGGCTCCAACATATGATGAAATGGTGACAATAATTGTATCTTAGTTACATGTTTGTGGCAACACACTCATGATGATAAGATTAGCTTTAAGAATCTTGCTATGCAACAATATATTAGCAAATGATATTCAAAGAGCCATTAAACATATTGAGAATGTAAATCTATCAACGACAACACAAAATCACTTGCATGCATAGTAAAATAGGGATGGAAACAAGGAGGGTGCACTTTCAAATCATGAAGGAAGGTAAAGGTCATTTAGGGATTTGCAATGTGCCCATGCACTCAAACAAGGGAAGGGAAACCAACAAGGGCGCACTAACGCAGGATGGGTCTGTGGGCCTTCAGGCCTTCGAGGTGTGCTCATGCACTCAAGGAGACAGATAGGGCACACTAACACACTCCAAAGGGAAAGGAACATGTCTTGAGGGCTTTAGGGTGCACTCATGTGCTCAAAGGAAAGGAGGGCACACTGGCGCATGCCGAAGGGACAAAGGGAAATTATTCAGGCCTTTGTGGTGTGCTCATGTGCTCAAGGGAGGGCACAGTTCTTCGTGATGATGGAGTGTGCTCAAGAGGTAAACTTGATTGTTTTGGGTGTAGTTTTCAAGGTTGATCGGGCTTCGAGGTCCATAAGGCCTTTGAAGAGTTTCTTTATCCACAGTTGTGCGCCCAACCCAAATGAGAATGATTATGAAAATCAATGATTAATTGGGTTAATTAAAAAAATTTACATGAAAAAGTGTTTCATGTATGATCATCACTTATCGACAAGTGAAATGATTAGTTAAGGGAAGTTAATTGAGATCCTATTTTCCAGGAGTGTGCCCACATGCAACAAAGGGGTGCATGCATGCATCCAGGAAGAGCATATGTCTTCAGCATGAAGGAGTGCACTCAAGGAGGGTGCACTTGCTCAACATGAAGGAGTACACTCAAGGAGGGCGCACTTTTTTAGCCTGAAGGATTGTGCTTAACACAAGCACATGTATTCATTAACTTGGAGTGTTCTTTTTCCTTAAAGCGCGCTTTCTTAAAACAACATGATGATACTAGGGGGCTTGAAACAATGGTTCATGTAGGCTCCAAAATTGACTTAGGAAAAAAATTTGGAGGGTCATTGTCGCAGTGAAAATAAAGGGATAAAATATTAATTATGAAGACCAACCATAGCTACAAAATTCAACGCTCCCTCTTAGCTAGGGAGGTATTCATAATGACTATCAAATTTTCTTGTGTTGACAAATTTCTTAGTATCAACATCATTCAATTAATATGATTTTGGTCAACAACTTTGACATGTGGTAAAACAACAAAATCAAAAAGTTACCATAGTTATGATCAATAACTCCGACCTATGGTGCATCCTCACAATAATAAATATTGGTTGGTACTCATAATACATGGTACAACATTAGCATCAACTAGTCACCATAGTTTCGGTCTGTGTGACACATGGTATACAAGCTAGTCTTGTTTCACCATCATTTCGGTTAATATCTTTGACACATGGTGAATCTCCAAAGGCTTCACTCTTCATGATTAATTCCAGGCCCAATGTAAATGTGTTCACTCAACCTGTGTATATAGGTTGAGCCCGATGTTGAAAGGAACCCACTCAACTGAGTGATCCTGGGCCTCTAAGACCATTCTTCTTAATTTTGGTAAACATACTTGACACAACAAGAAGGAATTTCTTCTATTGGACCATTCTCCCTAATTCCAAGCATACTTGACATAGGGAGAATGTTTGTTCCTGATGCTATCTCATCAACACTCCCTCTCCCTGAGGGAGGTATTCTCAATAAGTCTAAGCTTATCCTTGAAGTATACAAACTTCACTCTATATAGAGGCTTTGTAACAATATCACATGTCTACTCATCAATAGAGATGTACTGGAGCTCCACTTCTCCTTTCTACACCATTTCACGAATGAAGTGGTATTTGATATCGATGTGCTTCGACTTGTCATGGAAAATGAGATTATTTGTAAGCTTCACACAAATTTTCTTATCATAATATATCACGGTTGATTCCAGCGCTTGATCAAATAGTCCTACAAGTAACTTTCGAAGCCAAACTACTTCATGACTCCTAAACTATCTACAATGTACTTGACCTTGTCAATGTTGAAAGTAATAGATTTATGCTTCTTGCTCATCCAAGATATCATAGCAGAGCCCAAACTAAAGCAATTTCTTGATGTACTATTTTTGTCTTATGCACTCCCTACCTGATCTCAATTTGTATATCCTTGTAGTTGTATATCACCGTTTGAGACATATCTCAAACCATATTCAACTATACCACATAAATATCTCAATACATTGTTTGTGGCAATCCAAAGATCATGTCTTGGTTCCATATGGAATTGGTTCAGAGTGTTCACTGAAAAGCAAATGTCCAACCCCATATTAACCAAATACATCAAGGAGCAAATCAACTTTCAGCACATGGATGGATCTACCAAATCTGACTCAAAGTCTCTCAAATTCCTCAAATTAGTCACCATTAGAGTTGTCATCAATTTATAGTCTACCATTCCAAACTTATGAAGGATATTGATAATACAATTTCCTTGACCAAGGAAGATTTGCCAAGATTTTGTAAACTTCTAGTCCCAAATAGTAGTGCATCAAGCAAAGATCCTTCATATCAAGTTCATAGGCCAATTCCCTCTTACACTAAATAATTATATGCTCCACACCTATCATAAATAGGTCATCTACATACAATAATAAAATCACAAGTTCATTCTTCTCAACTTTGATATATAGATTTAGATCAACATAGCTTTTAGAGAAACCAAGTCTTCTCAGGTAGCCATCAATTCGAGGATACCAAGCTCTGGGTGCATGTTTGAGTCCATACAATCTTTCTTCAATTTAGAAATGTGAGACTCTTTCCTATGAACCTCAAAACACTGAGGTTGTTCTATTTACACTTATTCCTCAATAACACCATTAAGGAAAGTAGTCTTTACATCCATTTGTTGTAAATGACAACCCACAGAAGAAGCAATAGAAATAATAGATCTATTAGTAGTGTAGCTAGCAACTGGAGTAAAAATATCATAATAATCCTCTCCCTTTTTCTGGGATAATCCTCTAGCCACAAATCTCTCCTTGTACTTTTCAATATTGCCATACATTGCACACTTA
>APFE031433455.1:0-16054 GCA_000404065.3 Pinus taeda
GATAGAACAATAGCTAATAGGGTCATTGGAAGGCCACATCAAGTCCCTCGTGTGCCATAATGAATAGGAGGGCTCCAATAACAATGATAAAGGGGGTGACCCATGGCGACCGTTAGGGTTTAACAGTTCGTTCTAGTTTCAGGCTCAGCCCGTGGTTTTCTCAACCGCAGTTGACCAGCTCTTATGCTGGTGTCTGTGAACACTATCGCGGTTGATTTTCTCAAGGAACTAAGACGCTCGCGGGGCTGGAAGTTGTCTTCTCACGCCTCGAAGCCCTGCTTCGACAGGGTCAAGTGCTGACCAACAGCATGGAAGCGGAGGGGTCCAGTGGGGCCCCTACTTTCAAGCAAATAGTCATGCAAAAACAGAAGAATGATAGAAAGGAAGGGGTCAGGATCTCCGGGCTGGACAACAGCAAGCAACCTGGCAGAGGAAATAAGGATCAACCTCAAGGGAACACTGACAAGACAAAAGAAACAACGCAGAGCACAGGCCCAGAGACTGATAACCTGACAGGAGCTAAAGACAAAACTCCTTTAATAATCAACTCTTCGGAAAACGAGAAACGACAAGGGGATGATGAAAGGAAGCAAATAGGGGACAGACAAGGCAGGCCGGAAAAGGAGGGGGAACCCAGTTCAAACCCCAACACACTCTCCTCAACCAGTGGAGCCTGCAAACCGAAAAAGACCAATAACTTACGGGTAGTTATCACTGACCCAGAGATTCAAGCTTACAGGGAGCATATGACGGAACGAGCCATCATTTGCAAATTTATGGGTATTTGGCTGTCTGAAAAAGCTCTTTGTCATTGGATAAAACTACATTGGAAACCTCGAGGAGATGTTAAACTTCACCTTGGAGCCAAAGGCTTTTTCACTGTAGTATTCTCCAACCTCGAAGACAGGGACAGAATTTTTGAAGGTGGCCCTTATTTCATGGCTTCAGCAGGTGTGTATATGAGACCTTGGAAGCCAAATTTTACCCCGGAGGAGTCTTTCACCCAAGTCCCAGTCTGGATTCGCGTATTCTCTCTTCCAATAGACTATTGGGGTCTGAATGCACTGAAACAAATTGGTGACAAGTTGGGCACATTCATCAAAGCCTCTGAAGCGACTCTCCAGAAAAGATACACATCTTATGCCCGGATTTGCGTTGAAATGGATGTCTCTGGGGCACTACACGAAGGACTATGGCTGGAATACAGGGACGAGGAATACTTTCAGGATATAGATTATGAGCAGATTCCCTTTTGCTGCCGAAAATGCCATGAACATGGGCATCTGTTAAGGGATTGCCCAAAGATCAAGAAAGAGCAAGAAACTGAATCAGCTCAAGCCCACAAAGATACAAAAGTCTTCCTCAAACCCAAATCCAAACACAGAGCAAACAGACGAAAGAATATCAGAGGAAACGTGGAAAGAAATATCCATAACAACCCGTTTGTGCTCCTAGACCCTGAAACTGACTTAGAGGATAAGCACAAAGCCCCAACTTCAGGAGCAGAAAACGAAGAAAAAGAAACACCCACAGGGAAAGACACGCATGAGGAGAACTTCAATAATGAGGTTCAAATGCAGGAGAGAACAGAGGACACTAAGGAAGAAACTGATATGTTAACCAGTGATGGCGGCAGCGAAGAACAAGATTGGGAGAATGCGTTAGCAAGAGAAGGTTTGAACCTACCAGCAATAGCTGAAAACTGGAAATCCAAAGGGATAGAAAACGCGTCGGAGGAAGAAGTCGGAATAGTAAATGACCTCTTCATAGCAAGGTAGAGAGCGGTGCTAGAAAGGCAGAACAGGAAGCTAGGTGTGGCGAAAGGCAACAGTTCACAGTCAAAAAGTCCCCTATGGAAAGCATCCAGTTCCAAACAAAAGAAGAGAAGAGGTCGAAAAACAAGTGGTGAAGCATTACAAGAGTTAGGCATGATTATGATAAACTCAGGGAAGATGAAGGCACTCACCACCTTCCAGTCCTTCCAATAAAACTCAGTTTTCTATGAAGATAATCTCGTGGAATGCCAGAGGGCTCAACAACCAGGCGAAATACAGGATTCTAAAGAGAAAGATCCAAAATCATAAGCCAGAAATCATGTTTTTACAAGAAACTAAATGTAGCAGCCCCAATATCAACAATCTATGCAGAAAACTGGGAAGTCATATGGAAGTCCTAGAAAATGAAAGTCAAGGAAGAGAAGAAGGCCTCGCAACCATGTGGGATTCAAGGGAAATCCAGATGCTAGCGGCGGAAGCCAACAAGCACTTCATGGCGGTCGAATTCCAACCCATAGGTAATTCTGGTTCCTTCCTCTATGTCAATATTTATAGTCCTCAGAAACTAGAAGATAAGATATCATTTTTAGAAGCTCTATCTAAAATTATCAGAAGGTATCCAAGATCAAAGTGCATTCTGGGGGGTGACTTCAATATGATAACTACCCTGTTGGAAAAAAAAGGTCTAAGATAACTACCCTGTTGATGTCTACCCCAAGAGTGGCTCCTTCACTTGGAACAATCGAAGGGAAGGTGACAAGCTAATAGCCTCCCGCCTGGATAGATTCTTAATCTCAGAAAGCATCATAATGGATGGCATCACAGTAGAATTAGATATCCTTCCCAGTGGCGGGTCAGATCACTGGCCAATCTCGCTCATTGTTGAAGTTTCAGGAACCCCTAGGAATAAACCCTTCCGGTTTGAAAAGTTCTGGTTAGACCACCCCAACTTCCTTGAAATGGTAAAGAAATGGTGGTCGGAACCTTTGGAGATCAGTGGATCCAAAATGTTTAATCTTCAAAAGAAGCTAAAAATAACCAAACAAAAAATAAAAGATTGGAACAAAACAGTCTTCGGTAACATTCTCCAGGAGAAGATAATTCTCGAGAACAAATTGGAACAGATCCACAGAGAAGGTGCAGCAGGAAACCTCAGTGCCGAGGCTTTGGAGCAGGAAAAAATTCTCTCACAGCAATGGCACAAGCGTTGCTCTCAAGAAGAGACTCTATGGAGACAGAAATCAAGAATTCAATGGTTAAAAGAAGGAGAGCTGAATACTAAATTTTTCCACAGATCGGCGCTAGACCGTAGAAGCAGTAATCGAATTCTCGAACTGAAAAACAATACAGGGGAGATCCTAAAAAGCCACAACGACATATCTGCGCTGCTCTCGGATCACTTCAAATCGATTGCTCAGGAACCTCACATAAACAGAGAGGAGGCCATTAAGGAACTAACTGCAGCCATCCCGAAGACTATAACCGCAGATCAGAATTGGGCTCTGTGTAGGGAAATCTCCTTGGAAGAAATAGAGGAAGCAATCAGGAGTACGCCCAACGATAAAGCTCCAGGTCCAGATGGGTTCACCATCAATTTCTACAAAGCCTGCTGGAGTATTATTAAACAGGATGTGTGGGAGGTGGTGGAAGACTCCAGAAGTTCGGGAACTATTCTAAAATCCCTCAACTCCACCTTTCTTGCAATCATACCAAAAGTTGAAGAAGCCAAAACGCTTGACAAATTTAGACCTATTGCATTATGTAGTGTAATATACAAGATTATATCAAAAGTTATAGCCAGCAGATTGAAGACGATTCTCCCGGGCATAATCTCAGAAGAGCAATCGAGATACGTGGAGGGCAGGCAAATTCTCGACAACATCCTATTAGCACAGGAGATGATTCACTCCCTACACTCAAGGAAAGAGGCAGGCATGCTCATGCAAATGGATCTCTCAAAGGCTTATGACAAAGTCAGCTGGAAATACCTCGAAGCTGTTCTAAAAGCTTTTGGCTTTTGCAGGACTTGGATCAAGTGGATCATGGCTCTAATCAAATCTCCAAGATATTCCATCCTTGTCAACGGAGCTCCCTCTACACCCTTTGCTCCTTCCAGAGGAATCAGGCAAGGAGATCCCTTATCCCCTTTTCTCTTCATCATCCTGATGGAAGGCCTCAGTCGAACCATAGCCAAGAAGAAAGCGGAAGGAAAAATAAAAGGTCTTCAGCCTATAAGATCGCTTTCGGCCACCACACATCAACAGTTTGTCGACGACACCATGTTACATGGAACTCCTACGGTGAAGGAGGCAGTTGCATACAGGGATACCCTAGATCTCTTCAGCCAGGCCTCTGGTATGGAAATTAATTTCTCTAAATCAACTATTTTCTTTTTCAACACCCACCCGACTGTTCAATCTCACTTAGCCCAACTTTTAGGATTCAGGATTGGCTCCCTGCCTTCGAAATACTTGGGAGCTCCCCTGACTCTCAAACCCTGGAAGAAAGAGCATTGGGAGAAAATTCTATCCAACTTGAAGAAAAGATGTTCACACTGGACGAACAGAGCTCTTAATTTAGCGGGTCGACTCATCCTAACCAAAGCCGTCCTTCAGGCCATTCCGCAATATCTTCTCTCAATGCTCCCTGCTCCCAAAGGTATTCTGCAACAAATAAGAAATATCCAGCGATCTTTCCTTTGGAGCGGTAATGGTGAGAAGAAAAAGTGGGCTCTAGTTGCCTGGGACAAACTCTGCATGCCGAAATCAAGGGGGGGACTAAATCTAGTTGATCTAGGGGTGGTCAACCGAACATGTGGAGCTAAATTATGGTGGAAATGGATTGAAAACCCTACCTTACCATGGGCTAGGCATTGGAAAGAAAAATATGTTCCGGATTGTGACACTCAGGAACTCATCAGACTACAGGAAACCTCGGAAGGCTCATCCATATGGAATCATGCCAAACAAAACAAGAATCTAGTTCAGGATAAAAGCTTTTGGGAAATTCGTAATGGCAGGCTAGCTTTGTTCTGGGAAGATGCCTGGCAACAGCTAGCCAAACTCGACTCTCCAGAATTAACAACCATAAAGAAAACTTATCAAGCTCAGGGTAAATACAAAGTCAACCATTACTGGCATCAGCACAGCACAGAAGATAATTGGAGGGACTGGATAAACTTTAATCCTGAGAACACAGAGGTCAACAATCATACAGCTCAACATTTCAATGAGCGCATCCTAAAAAGAAAGATCAGGAAAACTGAAGAGGATGACAAACTCAGGTGGGGTCTCAAGGGAAATGGCAATTTCTCACTGAAAGAAGCCAGAAATATATTAGAAAAGGAAGAACAGGGAGAGATCCTGCCTTGGTGCAGCAAAGTTTGGGATAGTCTTCTATGGCCCAAGATCAGAACCTTCCTCTGGCTTCTGATGAGAAATAAAACCCTAACTTGGGACAATCTGTGCAAGAAAGGTTTTGAGGGACCCTCTCGGTGCCCTATGTGTCTGGAGGAATTGGAATCACTGAACCATCTTTTCAATACCTGTGAATGGGCCTCTCAATTATGGTGCTGGATGGAAGGGATCCTCAGCAGTTCGGACCGACAGATAGATTCAATTCACAGCACTATTCTGAATTGGAGAACAGATTTCTCTGGTACAGAAAGAGTCAATAGTATATGGAAATCGGCACCAGGGTTTCTACTATGGTCTATATGGAAGGAGCGTAACCGAAGAATTTTCCAAGATGAATACAGGAACATGAATTTCTCTAAACACAACATAATTACCAACATCCAGCAGTTAATTCAAACCAAATGCAGAGTGGAAAGCAATGAAAAGCCTACAGCACTGGACTTACGTATTTTAAAAAGCTTCCGGCTGGAGGGAACCATCAGTCACATTGTTCCACAACACAGAATTCAACCACCCTCACAAAGCGATAAATGGCAATGCCCACCGGATGGTGGTCTCAAACTGAATTTTGATGGAGCGTCGCGCGGCAACCCTGGCATGGCTGGTATCGGAGGTGTTTTATGTAATCAGCGTGGAGATATACTGCATATTTACTACAAAGCGCTTGGGGAAAGCACTAACAACGAAATGGAATTTGCAGCCCTGGAACATGGTCTTAGAACTGCGAATTCTCGAGGCCTCCGTAACCTAATTGTGGAAGGAGACTCCTCTCTGGTCATTTCCACAGCTCAAAAATTGCAGTGGGGGATAAAAGCAAACAAGGCCATTAAGCACTGGAGGTTAGCCAAAGTAACTGAAAGCATTGCAGAACTCATGGAGGGCATGCAGGGTCTAGTCTTCCAGGCGATCCGACGTCGAGCAAACAGGTTGGCGGATTACTTGGCGAACTGTGGAGTAGACAGTCAGGGAAGAGGATGGGACAGCTGTTGGGAGGAGGTGAACTGTCCGAATTTGAAAAACCGATGTACACAGTTGGCGCAACAAGACGTGACCAACACCGACCGGGCCTGACCGGCAACGGTTTTTCTAACCTGCTCCGCCAAACGGAAAACTGGAGCAACAAATAGGTAAATCATCACAAGTGCGGGACGATTGGACAGATGAAGCGGCGGTCGTTAGTGCGGGGCAGAACCAAGCATGGGAACCATCAACAGGGTTCATGCTTCGAGGTGATCCGCAAGAACCGTTTGGGAAGAAAGGACAGTCACCTCAAGCATAAGAGAAAGGCAATCATAAATTCTTATGCGCCTGTAGGTAAAGATTATGAGAAACGTGTGAACACCCTCAACATTAATTGCAACAGTACCACTTCTCTCGTCCGTAAGGAAGGCCATTCTCTGGAGAATTCCATGGCTTCAGGCTATTTGACCAGGGGGTCGGACGCGGTTTCCACCACCTCAACCCTTAGTTTAGCCAGCACCAACAGCAAGCCAGTTAGTGAAAGGTTCTGTCGTAAGTGGTTTCATAAGTATAGTATGGATGCGCCTAGCTGTAGATGCGCGGCGGCCAACCAGGAACATGTATGTTACTCGAGCCTCAACAAGAAGCAAACGAAAATCGCTGAGTTGGAGGCTAAAGTTAAACAGGAAGAAGGTAGCAAGCAGAAGGGAGCAGCAGCGGAGGAAGTTGATTGGTTGTGTGACCCGGGGACACCAGCTAAAAGAGCAACGCAGTTCACGCGCACTAAGGCGGAAAGTTGGAGGATAAAAACTCTCCTGGCGAAAGCCTTGGAAATGAAGGAAGCTGACAAGCAGAACATTGAGAAGGAGCACCCTGCCCCAGATAATCAACCTGGTAATCCTTCCGCCAGCCAGGAGTCCTTGGACCGTAGAATCTCGGCTGTTCAGGAAGGGGTGGAGATGGTCAACAAGAAGGTCACCCTGCTCATCAGGTTGCTCAGGCAAACTATCAGCCCGGACCCCTTGGTGCAGGAGCAAAAGGTGAAGGAGGCCCAGAATTTCCAGTCCATGCAGGAGCTGCAAGACAAAGTTGACAAACATTTCCTCGACATGGGTCTGGACATTGCTAGCAGGATGGGTGGCTTCCCGCGTCCGAGTGGGCTCCCTTAGACCCTAGTCTCTCGTGGCTCAGTTTTGGCTCCCTCGGCTTCCAGCCCGTCCTTCTGGTCTGTCTCGTGTCTTTCTGTGTTATGTGTCGAATTCGGGTCTATGTTTAGTCTTTACGTCTAGGCCTTATAAGTGCTTCAGATTAAACTGCCATTTTTGACAGCTTTTTGACGCTCTCTCTATGCTCTTAAATCAACCGCCCTGCGTGGTGAGCTTTCCAGTTTTGATAAAGCCGCTTGTTGGTTTCTTTTGTTTATGGCAGCTCGCTTTCAATGCTTGTGCACTGCAAGGCTGTAATGGTTAACTCTGGTTTCTGTCTGCCTATGCAGAATCTATGTAAACTATTTTCCTTTTTTTAATACAAACATATCTGACTTACAAAAAAAAGATAAAGGGGGTGACCCATTAATCCCCAAGCAAATAACCCGTGGTGCTCCCAAGTGACTGTGGGAGCACAAATAATGTCCTCATGGGTCTCCAACTGAATCGAACAAGTATGTGCTCCATCTGTAATGGCAGGAATGATGATGCAAGCCCTCCCTTGTCTCCCTAAGTGAGACAAAACCCCAACTAGGCCCGGGATCAACTGCCAAGGGTGCAGTGCAAGTGTGTAGCCGACTGGGCAATGTGGTCCAAGAGCATCATCATCATCGAATAACAGGGACATTAGCAAGCAATAGATGGTGCTAAAGGATCCCATGGCGTGGCTATCTGCTCTGTACTACAGTGAAGGCCCATGGCTCTCAACGCTCACCCTACAAGTGCCATGAAGACCCTCTGGAGGGCTTGGATCTCGTATAGAGGGGCCAAACCCCAAGATGAAAACCCACCAACAATCCTGTATAAGACCCAAAGTGTCTCCTCACCTTCCAATACAACAATTCATTAGTGCAATAGAGTAAATAAGCTTACAAATCAGGGGTACAAGTGGACACTTCATAGTGGCATGCCCTTCCATAATGGGCTTTAGAATATACAGGTGTTCCTAGGCTCAAGAAGGGGATTAATATAGGATCCTATTGGGCGGTTTCAACCTCGAAGAGCATGACAGGTCCATGGTACATTCGTCTAATGGCATGTGTCATGTGAAATAATAGTGGAACGAAGTGAGTAGCAGGGGAAAGTTCCAAGCCACATGCCATGGTACAAGAGTAGTTATAATGAGGGAAGCCCACACATGGGTGTATAAATGTAGGAGGGAGCAATCGTGGTACATGAGTTACTCTAGCCTTTGTTTTTCCGCCCTTCTTCATATACCTTTTTCCTTTTATTGCTTTTCTTTTCATAACTGCTCGGGACTCTAGGGAATGAGAGCATGATGTGAATGATATAGCAGTGAATACCCCCTTTAAGGTTGGGCAGTTCATCGCCCACCAGGGGTTGGGACAATCATGGGTTCCTTAATGATGTAGAGGGTTCATATAAGGGCCCTAGGAACCAGGTTGATGGCCATGATAAGGGGTAGAGGCCATGTTTGCCTTTTGCCCACATGCTAAATTTGTATGTCTCAACCATCTTTTGCATTTTATGGTACATTTCCTATTGTAAGTGGCTAAATTATGCTTTTAACTTTCTTTTTCGCTGCATCAACATTTGGGGCATCGTTCCAAGCCCAACCCAAAGTGTGGACAAGGTGACGCGGAGGCTAATTCCTTATGGACCCAATGGACAAATGTGGACCCGGATGGGAAATATGTGAAAAGGGGTTATAATGAGTGGAGGGAGTGATGTATGTGGTGTCAGCAAGCAGGACTATGCAACCAAAATCTAGGTTTCCCATATAGTGTCACTCCTAAAGCTAGTAGCCAATAGAGGAGATACCACGGGACTAGGATACAAGGCTAACCACCAAGTTGGATGAGGGGAGAAGAGGACAAACCAAGCCCATTATTTCCACTGAATCCCCCCACTAATCCATGTGCAAAAGTGTCCATGATAAGTAAGCAAAAATACCCAACTACATAATGAAAGCCATACCTTCGGGGTTGGAAGACGCACCTTCAAACATACAATCATAAAAGTTGGGCGACGGTACGTAATGGTTGGCTCAGGTAGCGGAGATAATGGCACATCGAGCTATGTGGTGGCTGCAAGCCGAAGGCAATCTATGAGAAAAATTTCTCCTATGGGTGTCAGCCACAAGTGGTGGGTAACACTTCCCATGCACCTCAAATCCTTGAGGTTGCTTTATGTACAATTCTTCCTTTATTACACCATTGAGGAGCAGTTTTTACATCCATCTGATGTATTTTCCAACCCATAACAGAAGCAAAAGAAACAATAGCTCTAATATAGGTGTACCTAGCAACTGGAGCAAACATTTTGTTATAGTCTACTCCCTTTTCTGGGAGAATCCTCTTGCCACGAACCTCGCCTTGTGCTTCTCAACACTGCCATCCGCTACATAGTCAATCTTATAGATCCATTTGAAAGTCACCATTGATTTCCCTTCAGGTCTCAAAATTATCTCCCACACATCATTCTTCATGATGGATTAATACTCCTCCATCATGGCATCCTTTCAAAGCAACTAGCCTACTACTTCCTAGAAGGCTCGAAATCAATGGCGTGGCTCATTAATGCTGTATAATTTGAGTACCGCTAAGGTCGTTTACTCTCCCTAAATGTACCTCTAGGAGCTACATGTCCTTTTGCATCTTGTAAAGTATCAGGAAGCCATGTTGGTCTCTTCTTGGTCACAACAAAACCTAGGTCCTGCTAGTTCTGTTGGTTCTATTGACTCCTCCTGATCATCTGAGAATGAGTAATTTGTTTAGAGGGACCTATACCTGCATTCTTCAGAAACTCCTATTCCTCATCATCAATTTCCATGTGGGACTCTCTGAACTTCTTAAAGGCTACCTCTTCATTAAAGATAACATCTCGACTGACTTCAATTTGACGTCATTCTGAAATGTAGATCCGGTATGCCTTCAAAGTCTCACTATATCTGATCCCAAAAATCTTTTCCATGTGATGCATTAAAGGATTACATATTAAGCTTGCATTTAACCATGAAATTACAACTGCATAAAAGAAGAGGAAGAGAAGAATAGCAAGTCACGCATAGAAGACACAAGATTGATATCAGAGTTCGTCTAGGAGGGACTACGTCTCTGGGCCCTGCTCAAATTAGTGGGGAGGCCCTGTTTTCATTAGATGTCAAAATAATTAAAGTACATCAAAAGTCAAAATAACGACCTTATACCTCCAAAATTGAAGAAGCCCGAAAATTGTAGACCTCTAATGGAGAAACGAACAGCACCGTTGAGTTCATGGCGTTGATAAATGTTGAAACCGTATAAAATTTGTCGAAAACTAACAAAATGAAAATCTGGCCCCCTAGAGAAATTGCTCAGATCATGGTTCTGCCCCCTCTCTGCACTGCTCAAGGCTCCACTTGCATAGAAATTCATGCCCGCTCCTGGCCTCCCCCTCGACACACTAAGCAAATAGGTTCATATAGAGTTTATTGGGCGAATTAAACAAGAAATTTGTTTGGCGCAATGGTTAAGTTAAGCAAATCGTTGAGCAGGGGTCGGGGGATCAAAACCCACCCCTCCCTTTTTACCATATAACAGTTGTGATTTATGTTTTTGGGGGGCGGGTCCACTGGTCTCGGTGGCCCACTCACCCCATACCCCACTGGCGTCGTTATAAACAAGTGAGGGTTCCGAGGTGGCGAGGTCATGGTTGCCCACCCCACCATATATATATGCTTGTGGTTCAGTGGGGGCGGCAGGGTCATGGCCGCCCACCCCTAATTGAATGTTTTGTTATGGAGGTTGAGGGAGGGCTGGCCGAAGTCATGGCTCGTCGGCCCATAATTAGATTTATTTATTTATTTTTATACATTGGATATTAGGGGGTGGCGGGGTTGGCGCCCGCCACCCCAAAATTTTTTTTTTTTTGTTTTATAATAATTGCAGGGTTATTTTTGAAAAATTGGAAAATTGATGGAAGGAGACAATTTAAACAGGCCACAAATTGGCCCAGAATTTGGCCCAAATTGGCCGAAATCCGATGGTCGAAGTTTGTCCAAATTGCTACCTCCTTAATCCTACCCAGTCACCCAAGTCAACCCTGAAATTTCACTGCTCCTATCTTTGGCACACGAACTCGGTTTGATGAACCGTTGGCACCACCACGATCATGACGACGAGATCTTCAACATGAACCTGGTTCAAGCACAATCCAAGCACTTTGATTTTTGACCCTTTCGAACCCTCTTGGACTTATGCATGTGTCGAGAGCCACCTAGATCAATCCTCCCCACTGAGGAGCTTTTGGACCCCAAAAGCATTTACACTTAGCACACTGTTTGTGTCCTTTTCAATCCACACTTTCAATCACCTGCACGCGAAACTAGTACATTCTTTGCAATCATGGACACCACACATGATTTAACAACCCTTCCATGCCAAGAGTTTATAGCACACACTCATTGGCCAAGGATTACATAAAAAGTAATCAATACCTCAACTACTAATAAAGCAAGGCCAAAATATCATCATTTCGTTTTGAAGTGATAGGAAACACACCATCACTTTTACATTTACTTGCAACGTATGATTTACAATGGTGGCCATAACAAGCTACTACCTTAGAAAAACCAACTTAATAAAGTAGATCACCGTGAATGGGGTGGATTCATTTGTTGAACATGTTCACCTTTCGGCTCCTCTAGTGATGTTTCTAGAGCATGGAGCATCAGACACGCGGTTTGTTGGTGTCCCTCTTGGTTGCAATGACTACAATGATTTTTTTCCTCCAAACTTTTGAGGCTGCCTTGGGGCGCTTTCCCCTGGTGTTCCTCCGGTAAGTGTTCATGGAGCCCTCACCATCGCTGGACTGTGAGGAAGGAGTTTCATCGTCTGTCGTTGGCTAGTTACTTGCTGTATTGGAGCTTTCTCCCATTCCTTTTCTGGCATATCTAAGTCCTGCACGACGCGGCAATTCCTGGACTTTGATGGGGTTTACGATGCCTTGGCGTTTGATGCCTAGGCCCTTTCCATGATACCCCATCTTCTTCAATAGTTTGGATCCAATCCCTGTAGAATGTTTTTCAAAAGCGGTGAGTTGATCATCATGAAAATCATATGAAATCGGAGAATCGCTTGTTCCCTCCAGATAACTATGCTGCCACTTTTCCAAGGCCTTAACCTTGGCTTGCAACTGGCGTAGTAATATTTGTTTTCTTCCCTTGCCTCCTGTAGAAGCTTCCTTAGCTCAGCATTCTCTGCTTGGATGCGGTGGTTGATCTCCTCAAGTTCTTGGAGTCCTGCTGCGGAGAGTGCCCTTTTCATTATATCTGTTGAAATCCTTGATTCATTGCCGGAATCAGACCCCAAATCTATGGGTCCTCCTGTTGCGATCCCAAGGGCTACAAACTTCGTTTCATCGCTAGAATCGGACCCCAAGTCAATGGGCCTACTTCGTGCAAATCCCGCAGCTGTGACCTTCTCATCTTCCTTTGACTCGAAATCTTGGTTTTGTTGCACGATGGTGGCGGCCTTCTCCTTCCCCTTTCTGTCATTCCTTTCGGGTCTCAGCTCAGGGTGCAGCTTCCAGCAATTTTCTTCGTCATGCCCCTCTTTCCCACAATGTGTACAAGAGGGCTTTGCTCCCATTCTCTTGGCTGTTGCGGTTCTCTTTAGGTGGTCATCTCATCCATGTGTTCCCTTGTTTTCCAGGTGAATGGCCTTTACATTGGTCGAGTCAATGTTAGTAGGTTCAAACAATAATAATGAATGTCTAATGTAACTATGTAATGATCCAATATACTTAGTTACTATTTCAGGTGAGTCAAGTGCAATGTCCAAATTAAGTGCTTGTTTCTTAAACTCATCAGTAAAGCTCTGAACACCCTGACTCCTGCCTTGCCTTAAGTATTGCCAATCCATTAAGGCTTTTTGCTTATAACCCAAGGGATAAAATTGTTCTTTTAATGCAGAAATGGAACTAGGCCATGAGGAAAGAAGATTACCCACACTCCCACTGCTTCGCAATTTGCTCTCCCACCAGACGAGAGCAGTGCCACTTAGACGAAGAGAGGCCAACTGAATCTTTGCCTCGTCCTCTTCGATCTGTTGAATCCTGCCATAGATCTCAATCTGTCTATTCCAGTTACTAAGCTTTTCTGCATTACTTTCATCGTTATACATGGGAAGATCAAATTTGACATCTAATTTAAAGAAAAGTTTCTTAAATGCACCCCTTGAATTTCTATGATGATGGTGATGAGAGAAAGAAGAACTTTCACTCGTGGAAAGAAAAGGAGGGGGTTCTTCTCCACCATTTCCATGCATTGACCCTTGTTCTTCTGCCTTTCTCCCTTTTGCGTTCTCTAGCCTTGAAAGCAACTAACCGACATTTTCTGCCATTGTATAGAAGGTTTTGCTGAAATTGAGCTGCTCTTCATAACGAGCCTCTTCATCTGCCATGCTCCTCCTTCGATGTGCACGCCCTGCTTTGGGATCAAAAGACTTTAGTTTCCCTTCGCCTCTTCGGAGCCTGTTTCTTGTTAGCATACAAACATGCAATTCACATCTACAAGGACCAGCTCCAATACCACTTGATCCCAAAAATCTTTTCCTACCACTTCATCCCAAAAATCTTTTCCTTGTGATGCACTAAAGAATTACATATTAAGCTTGCATTTAACCATGAAATTACAAGTGCATACAAGAGGAGAAAGAGAAGAATAGCAAGTCACGCATACAAGACACAAGATTGATATCGGAGTTCATCCAAGAGGGACTACGTCTCCAGGGCCTGCTCGAATTACTGGGGAGGCCCTGTTTTCGTTAGATGTCAAAATAATGAAAGTACATCAAAAGTCAAAATGACGACCTTATACCTCCAAAATTGAAGAAGCCCGAAAATTGCAGACCTTTGATGGAAAAATGGACAGCACAGTTGAGTTCATGGCGTTGAGAAACGCTGAAACCATATAAAATTTGTCGAAAACTGACAGAATGAAAATCTGGCCCCCTAGAGAAATTGCTCAAATCATGGTTTCGACCCCCTCTCTGCACTGCTCAGGGTTCCACCTGCATAGAAATTCGTGCCCGCTCGTGGCCTCCCCCTCGACGCACTGAGCAAATAGGTTCATAGAGAGTTTATTGGGCAGATTAAACAAGGAATTTGTTTGGCGCGATGGTTAAGTTAAGCAAATCATTGAGGAGGGGTCGGGGGATCAAATCCCACCGCTCCCTTTTTACCATATAACAGTTGTGATTTATGTTTTTAGGAGGCCGATCCGTCGGTCCCGCTGGCCCACTCCCCCCGTACCCCGCTGGCATCATTATAAACAAGTGAGGATTCCGAGGTAGCGGGTCATGGCCGCCCACCCCACCATATATATATGTTTGTGGTTCGATGGGGGCGGTGGGCTCATGGCCGTCCACCCCTAATTGAATGTTTGGTTACGGAGGTTGAGGGAGGATCGGCGAGGTCATGGCCACCCACCCCTAATTGAATGTTTTGTTATGGAGATTGAGGGAGGGTCAGTAGGGATCATGGCCTATTGGCCCATAATTAAATTTCTTTTGTTTTATACATTGGATATTGGGGGGTGGCGGGGTTGGTGGCCCGCCACCCAAAAATATATAATTTTTTGTTTTATAATAAATGTATGGTTATTTTTGAAAAATAGGAAAAAAGGGACGAAAGGAGACAATTTAAATGATGTAGGAATTTACAGGGTAAGTTTCTCAGACAGAACACCAAAAGGAACCGCTCACAAACAGATCACAGATCAATACACCAGTATTTTGACGTGGTTAAAACCCTCAGAGAGGGAAACAGTCCACGGCCTGCGCCAACGTGGCTACTACAGGCAATTTATTAATAAAAGAATGAAAATTACATAAGCTTCTCTCATGCACGGTGAACCTACAAATGACCCTCCATGCGCTTTAAATAGAATTCATGGACCAATCGGGTGTCAAGCCACGGATCAAGTGTCGAAATAATTACCGAAGGAGAGAATGAACCGATCGATCAACGAATATCGTGACGTCGATTTGGTAAGTTACAAAATGTACAACGGTAAAGAAACACACTTTACCTAACTCTATACCTAACTCTATACTAGACCAAGTTGAACTTAACTATTTCCTATGTGTCGGAATATCCTAACATCCCCCCTTAAGAACAACTTGGGATAGGATGGAAGGATTTACAAATATGACACAATAGGAGAAGGAAGGAGGCACTAGAGCCTATCCCCCCTTAGTGACAACTTCCTGAACTCCAAGCATATATCGAAGTTTAGTGAACTTCGCCTCTGTGAGAGCCTTTGTGAAGATGTCTGCAACCTGATCATCTATTGAACAATATTGCACTTCAAGAACATGGTCATGAATGAGCTTTCTGATGAAGTGCTTGTGTAGTTCAATGTGTTTGCTGCGCTGATGCTGAACTGGATCTTTGCAAAGCTGAATGGCACTTTGATTATCACACCAAAGTGTAGTCGGATGCTGCTGCTTAAAGCCAAATTCTGATAGGATCTGACGAAGCCACAAGGCTTCCTTACTAGCTTCCACGGCACCACGATACTCTGCTTCTGCTGACGAAAGAGAAATGGCACCCTGTTTCTTACAAGCCCATGTAATAGGTCCTGAACCAAGAGTGAAGACATAACCGGCAGTAGACTTCCGATCATCAGGGTCACCAGCCCAATCAGAATCAGTGAAACCAACTAATAGAGGAGTTGCTTTGGCACTGTAAGATC
>APFE031433460.1:6098-25845 GCA_000404065.3 Pinus taeda
ACAGGGTGGAGAGCTTATTCTTCATTATGAATGAAATTACTCACTTGTTTGATGAGCCTCCCAATTTTTATAAGTATACAGAGGCAGATGAGACCATAGGGTCAATTTTGAGGCATCAACTGCCTACACAGGAAGTCTGGAATAGTTTGATACAATTACTGCTAAACCAAAGCCAGTAATTATATTTTTTCTTTTTGAAATATACAAATTGTCATGCACAGGAAAATATGGATATGTCAGCATGTATGCAGAAAGAGGCTGAGCCAACTCAACACAACCATTCGGCCACCATAGCAGCACTGACAGTTACAAGTGACAGGGTCGAAAAGCTACAGGAGGACAAAGCTGCACAAACACGTCATTCAGCAGTAATAACAAAGCATTCAACCGACTCAGTGAGCTCCAAAGGTCGAAATCTTCTGACAGGAGTAAAGAGCATTTATGTTGTATTAAAGGCTGTAATAACTTCTTATCTACTATTTCTATACGAGTTAATGAAGATATTTTATTTCTCAGATGACTCAATGCCTGAGATATTTTGTATGAGAGACTACTATATATTCCCCCTCGCATGAGATAGCAGGGGTTGGACGTCGGATGTTGGATATTATTGATATCTATTCTATTGTTCTTTTACTGTAAACTCTCAGAGAAGTAATACAAAGAAGATGGAATTTCCAAAGCTCTGTGTTGTTTGATGCATTGTGGTGTTTAGCTGAAAGTTACAGGATTCCTGCATATTTCATGGCACAATAAGTTTTCTTATAACTCTCTGTTATGTGTTTTGTTATCTTTCATATCTCTTTCATGTTTCCTATGTCTTACAGTGAATAGCAAGGAAAAAGAATAGTTCCAGGATTTAATCACAGATTACCCTGAACTCAATCTAAACTATTTTGAATGTTTTTCTTCAGTTATAGTAATGAAGGCGTAATTCTTAATTGCTACCCTTTCACACTATATCTTTCACAGTGATTATTGCTCCAGGAATTCAAGTTTGCTCTTGAGGAATATATCTCTTTCTCACACCCCAGCTTAGTGGAAAATTCTTAATTGCTTTTCACTGGTTGTTTACATTCCACCATCATAATTTCAAGTTTGTTTCATGAAGTATCTAAATGGCCCTGTAACTCCAGCTACTCAAACTCAAGATTTCAAGGAACCAATAGCCACAGACTCCATTGCCCAATGGACTAACATTATCTGCGGATCTCCACTTTAAGTACAGAAAGACATCCTTCCAACCAAACATAAACCAAAACCCTTACTTCATAACTAGCCTAATATCCCCACAGAACAGAGACAAACCTTAAAGAGAGAGCCCTCTCTGATCACAGCTGGGCTAGAAGCTGTAATCCAAAGATTGGTTAGTGGTTACCCCGGCCGTATTCCCTTGGGAGTCATAGGGAACAACCTGGGTGTTAACATAAATGGCAACTCCAGTGGGGATTTCTTCAGAATTTTCTAATTACTATATATCTCCTAAAGCTACACTTGAAACCTGAATATCAGTCAAGAAGCCTTCAAAGTTGTTTCTGTTCCAGCACTAACAGCTTTAGGGAAGAGCTGATTCAGTCAATCTTCATACTAGTTTTGAGATATATATAGCCTTTTCAAAGTCTTGTCCAGTCCTTGCAGATACAAATTTTTTCTAAAAAACTCAAAAGACTAGCTCAGAAACTGGCTCCCAAGAAGAATCTTAGGTACACTAGGGCAAATCCTGACCCAAATCCACCCCCTTGTCTTTGAAAATCCTAACACAATCCCTAAATTTGTTAAGAAGCAGCAAGGGTCAGATAAGCTTGCTGACTTAAGTCCAGAGACAGTTCTCCCCAACCCCATTTCCACTCCAATTAAGGTTCTTTTTCGATCCACCCCCAACTCCCCCAGTTCACCATCCACATCTCAGAGCCCTCCTCCCACATCTTCATCCATTGCACATACTCCCTTGGCCAATACTCTAGGTTCTGCTACACCTGTTACCCCTGTGTTACCTATTGTTCCTTTTGTCCTAGTTGTCCTTGTCAATCCCCCAAACCCTATGAATATGGATATGAGATATGCACCTCTGCAATTACCTGCTAATTTTGCAGCTTTACCTCAGGATTACCAAGCCAAAATCTCATATTTTGACTCCACTGGCCCTTACTCTGCTATTCAACATGCCAAGAGGATGCAGGATCACTTTGAGAACTATGAGATAGATGATGAGAGTGTGAGGATGAGAATTTTTGTCCAAAGCTTAACAGGTGATGTCCGAACTTGGTTTAGGTCACTTCCTGCAAATACCATCACAACCCCTGATGAGCTTTACCAAACCTTCACCAACAGATGGGAGAAAAATAAGGACCCCTTACATATACTTGGTGAATATGACATGATTAAGAGAGGTCCTCAAGAGATAGTTCTGAAGTACCGTGCCAGGTTCAATAATGTATACAATGCAATACCCCAAAACTTAAGACCTCCTCCTGATTTGGCCTTATACAAATTCCCTAATGGATTTGACCCTGATATGGCTTATCAATTGAAAGAAAGAGCCCCTCAAACCCTTGAAGAAGCACAAAAGGTTGCTGTCATGGTTGAGGCAAACATAATTGCTAAGAGGAACAGGGCAAGATTGGAAAAAAGAGTTGCCTTTAAAGAGGAACCCTCAGCCTTTGACCAGAAATTGGATGCAATAATCTCTGGTATGAAGAGGTTGGGTGACAAAGTGGAATCTGTGGAGAGGAATTCATCATGGGAAGCACCACAAAATAACCCTGTCAGGAACCCAAATTTCAGGAGAAATCAAAACCCAAACGTTGGCAAGACCAGTTCTGATCCAGAGATCAGGCCTCCTTTCCAGGAAAACTATGCTGAAACATCCACTTCAGATGAGCAAGTGGATGACACCCACATTCACCTAATGGGCCTTAATGATGAGCACCAAGTTTTCCTAAGTCAAGAAGATCATGAAGATGATGACATCAAACAATTCCAAACCAAGTCAGGTGAGTCATTTGACTTCAAACAAGGCTATGACACAGCTGTTTATGAAGTTCATAAACAATACAAACTAAGAAGTAGAACTGTAAACATAACACAGCCTGAAAAAATGAAGGACAGACTGCAGCCTAAGAAGGCCATAGTCAGAGAACCAATTAACACAACTGATTCACTTACAAAGGAGGTAACCATTGAAGAAGTTACTGAACAACTTCCCTCAACACAGTAGCCATTGGCTGCATCCTCTTTACAGCCTAATCCAAGTGGAATTCCTCAAGAGATGAATGAAAAGCACAAGCCCCAAGATCAAGACAAAGATCAAGAAGAAAACCTACTAAACAAATAAAAGGTGGTCACTCACAACACTAAGGTTCAATCTGAAAAACCCTTTGACTTGGAAGCTGAAATTGGCAAACTAAAAATAGCCATCCCTCTTGCAGAACTAGCCAAGCATGACATTTACAAATAGCAGATCAAGAAATCTCTTCAACTGACTCGTGATAAAGATAATGTCAATGTGTTAGATGACACCCCAGAATTGCTTTTTGGCCCAGAGGTCAATGGAAAGACAGCAGTTACAGGGATTTTACCTTTCTATGTCAGCTTGCATATCCATGACAAGATACTACACAATGCAATGTTTGACTCAGGTGCCTCTCACAACCTAATGCCAAAATCAGTCATGGAAAGGCTGAATCTAGACATTACTAGACCATATAAGGACCTATTCTCATTTGACTCCAGCCAGGTAAAATGTCTAGGCTTGATAAAAGACTTATGTGTATCCCTTGTCCAATATCCAAATAAAACAATCTTGATGGATGTTGTCGTTGCTGATATTCCACCCAAATATGGAATGTTGTTGTCAAGATCATGGGGGACTAAACTTCAAGGTTCCCTACAATTAGACATGTCATATGCCAAAATCACAGTCTTTGGTCAACCAAAGAGACTATATAGAGAGTCACTCATGAAATACATGGTCAACACTGAAGAAAAGCCTCAAACCCCATATATGTTGTCCATTCTGATGTTGATCCATATATTCTCTTTAACGACAATACAGGTCCCATAAATAATGAAGAAATCCAGACAATCAAACCAAATCAGCATGTGAATGAAGAAACTCCTAACCTAGAAACATTGGTTGAGTCAAAAGATGAAAATGTTCAAGAAGACAAACCAAATGATGAGGAAACCAAGACACTCAAGCAAGATCAGGACTTTAATGAACAAGCTGCAACTCTAGAAATAAAGAGGATCCAATCAAAGGATAAGACTGTTCTAAAAGACAAACTAAATGAAGAAACATAACTTCAACTCACAATCCCAGACCACAGAGAAGTTATTAAGCCTCCCCTAGAACAAGAGATCCTATGGTTCCTTGAATTTGATGGGTCAGTCAACAAGTTAAGGGCAGGAGTTGGAGTTTGGATACACAATAAACATAACAGCCATGCAAAGGGCTGAGCCTATAGACTGAACTTCAGGTGCACTAACAACATGGCTGAGTATGAAGCTCTCTTACTAGGCCTCAAGGTAGTAAAATCCCTACAAGCCATAAAAGTTTCAATCCTAGGAGACTCAGACCTAGTTATCCAACAAGTAAATGGTAATTTTGTCACTAATGACAAAAGACTGAGGTCTTATAGGTCTACTGCTGCAAAATTGCTAAGTTCCTTCACTGAATTTCAGATTGCCAAAATTCCTAGGGCCCAGAATCTTCATGCTCATAGCTTGGCCACATTTGCAAGTACCTGTAAGTTACCTTTTGAGCCCCACCACTGTTTTACAGCCGAGATAAAACACAGACCATCTGTCCCAAACAATGTCAAGGACTGGCAGATATTTGATGATGATACACAAATAAACAATTTCTTGACTTTACAACAAGAAGTTTCAGGTCTAAACATTGACACTGAGACAGCAAGTCAATCACAAAGACTTGAGAGAGCAAGTCAATCACAAAGACTTGAGATAGCAAGTCAATCACAAATACTTGAGATAGCAAGTCAATCACAAATACTTGAGACAACAAGTCAATCACAAATACAAAGTAAACAGAATAACAAAGCAATATCACCCAAAACAGCTAATCAAATACTACATCCTACAATCTTCAACAAAGACAACATACAAGAAATCCAACAAATTAGTTGTGAGGAGATAGCTGATGATGAAACTGAAGTCATACAATTGAAGGACAACTTTCTTCCAACAGGCTTAGCTCCGTAGAAGACATTTTTGATTCCAATGATGTTCCCAGCAAACCAAAATTGCAACCCCTCAACACTGCCATAGAAGAGTGCAACATTGGGACCGTTAAACAACCCAAAATCATAAAACTGTCTACTGCATTACCCCCTGAATAAAAGCCTAAATACATTGACCTTTTCAAAGAGTTTCAGGATGTCTTTGCATGGAGTTATGAGGATTTAAAATCCTATGATACCTCTGTAATACAACACACCATCCCACTCAAGCCAGATCAAAAACCCTTTAAGAAAAAATTGAGGAGAATCAATCCTATGCTCCTCCCAGAAATGGAACAAGAGGTACAAAAAATGTTCAAAGCAAGCATTATAGCACCAATCAGATTCTCTGATTGGATTTCAAACTTAGTCCCTACAAGAAAGAAAACTGGTGAAACAAGGCTCTGTGTTGATCTAAGGAACTTGAATCAAGTGTCCTTGAAAGATAATTACCCCTTACCCAAGATGGATCACATCTTGCAGAGAGTAGTGGGGGCCTCAAGAATTTCTTTACTTGATGGATTCTCAGGCTTCAACTAGATCTTAGCTCATCCTGATGATCAAGACAAAATAGCATTTACAACCCCATGGGGAACCTTCAAATATGTTAAAATGCCTTTTGGTTTGAAGAATGCAGGGGCTACTTTCCAAAGAGCAATGGAAATTTCTTTTTCCAAAGAGATTCGTGACTTTCTTTTCATATATTTAGATGATCTCACACCTTTCTCCAAATCTGACCAATAACATTTGAAACATCTAAGGCAGATATTCATAACTTGTAGGAAATATGGAATTTCCTTGAATCCTAAGAAATCCCTCTTTGGTTTGGAGGAAGGTAAACTGTTGGGCCACATAATCTCCAAAGATGGCATTAGGATTGACCCAGACAGAATCCAGGCCATCTTACAAATGCCTCATCCAAGAAATATAAAGGAATTACAAGCCTTTCTGGGTAAAATCAACTTCCTAAGGAGATTTATCCCAAACCTGGCCGAACTAAGCAGATTACTAAATAACATGCTTAAAAAGGATTCAAAAGTAAAATGGACAGTAGAAGCAAATCAAGCTTTTGAAGGTATCAAGTTTACCCTCACTCAAACCCCAGTCTTAACCAACCCTCAATTTGATATGGAATTTGTCATATTTTCCTTTGCTTCCCAACACACAATTGCTGCTGTTTTACTACAAAAAGATGACCAAGGAAATGAGAAACCCATTGCTTTCTTTAGTAAAGCTCTTAGAGATGCACCCCTCAAGTACCAGATCATGGAAAAGCAAGCATATGCTTTGGTCAAAGCTATTAAAGACTTTAGGACCTACATCCTATATTCCCATGTTATAGCTTATGTACCAAGCCCAATTGTTAAAGACATACTTACTCAAGAGAACTTAGAGGGCAGAAGAGAAAAATGTATTGCCAACATTTTAGAATTTGACATTGAAATAAAACCTACAAAACTGATAAAAGGGCAGGGTTTTGCCAAATTAATGTCTGAAACAAATTTCCAAGCCTTGGACATCAACCAACTGGACAGTGAACCGGAGCTGGCGACTCCAAAGATCAATGTATCCTTTGAACAATCCCCTGGTATTCTGATATTTGTTATGTGTTACAAAACCTGTGTGCTCCCCCAGGGCTGTCCAGAACTAAATGTAGGTTCCTAAAAATGAAAGCTTTAAAATTTTGTATTATGGATGGCAATCTACTTTGGAAAAACCATGAGGGTATCTTATTAAATTGTTTGATTGAAAATGAAGCTAACAAGATCATGAAGAATTTCATGCAGGTGATTGTGGTGGACATTTGTATTGGAAGTCCACAGTGGATAAGATACTGAGAGCTGGATACTATTGGCCTACTGTTTTCTCTAATGTCAAGAAATTTACCACTTCATGTCATAAATGTCAAGTGTTTGAAGGAAAGAGACAGTTACTGCCACTACCTTTAAGGCCTATTGCAACAGAGAGACCATTTCAGCAATGGGGCTTGGATTTCATTGGAGAAATTAATCCCTCATCTTCAGGGCAACATAGATGGATTCTAACAGCTACAGACTACTTCACTAAATGGATTGAGGCAATCCCATGTAGACAAACAAATTACTCCACTATCATTCAGTTTCTTGAGACCAATATCCTTGCTAGATTTGGATGTCCTGATCAGATAATAACTGACAATGCTGCTGCTTTTAGATCTAAGAAGATGGTCAGCTTCTGCCACAAATTCCACATTGCTTTGGGCCATTCCACTGCTTACTATCCCCAAGGAAATGGCCTTGCTGAATCATCAAATAAAAGCCTTGTAAACATGATAAAGAACGTGTTGGAAGAGAACAAAAAGAATTGGCATAAGAAACTTGTCAATGCCTTATGTGCAGATAGACTAACAACCAAGAGATCAATTTGGGTCAGCCCATATGAGTTAGTCTATGGATTAGAAGCCAAATTTCCTTCATCACTAGGGATCCCTGTCATGAACCTACTTCAAGAAAGTCAAGCTGAGCCCAATGATATGCAAAGGAGGGTAAATCAAATTATATGTTTGCAACAAACTAGAGACCAAGTTTATAACAAAGTTCAAATCTTACAGGAGAAGCTGAAGAAAGCCTTTGACAGAAGGACCAAGGCTGAGGATTTCAACATGGGTGACAAAGTTCTCAAGTGGGATTCAAGAAGAGAAAATAAAGGAAAACATGGAAAGTTTGATTCCCTTTGGAGAGGACCATTTATCATCCAACCAGTACAAGGAAATAACACTTACTTTCTTAAGAATCTTGATGAAACTGAGTTGGATGAAGGTCCTGTGAATGGCAGGATGTTGAAGCACTATTTTGACTATCTTCCATGAAATGCAGCATGGCTGCCCCTTGTACATAATTTACAGTGTATAGAGTTCTCTTTAAGCATGTGAATAACTTAATTTCAAGGATCTTGCAGAAGCAGGAAAAGACTGTAGTTCAGCAAGTTTTATAAATACGACAATCTACAATTTTGAGGTCTCAAGGAAGAAGAGCTCCAAGTTTTGAAGCAGTAGCCAAAGGGCCAAGGCATGCTGACCTACTGTTCTTGGTCTTTCAAGAAGAAAAACCATCCCAATGTGGAGCCACTGTTGGATACCTATACCAATAGGTTTCATATTTTATGATTGGCAAATTCAAATGCCAAATATGCTCTGCTTTGCTGATACAAAGATCCCATATTTCCAAGATAAAGCAAGTTGTGTACATGCCTTCATGTTTACTAAATTTTGATGGATGGTCCAACAGTCTAATCTGGACCATGCTATGTTTCAATTTTCTATTGTAGAATAGAGGAATAAGTCTGTCCAAACTGTTTAATCTTGGCAGACCAATAGTTAGGCAGAGAAACTAAGGTTCCCAACTGCTTAATCTGGGGCCTTGGAAGCAATAAGGGTAGTGCTAGATAGGCAATAAAAAGAAAAATCCAATGGAAAAGAAAAGGCACATAAGGGTCTGCAAGTCCAAGTGCACCCTCCAAGAAGAAACAAAAATGCTAGGCAAGTAGATGGGTAGGTAGATGGGGTTGCAGAAGTGACATTCCTTTCAAACTAAATCTTGCTGGTCAATATAAGGAAATCAACACAATGGAGCATGTCTAACTTCCCTTTTTCCTTGTTTTGCACTCATTACTAACATCCTTAAACCAGTTGTGTTTGTGAAAGAATTCAAGGTTTAAGTTGGTTCTGGTTTCCTTTAAGAGCCACATTTCTTGTGAAAAATTCTTTTCATTTTGATCTACTCCCTAAGCTAAGTTGTTTTCAAATAAACTTAGTGATATCACTCCTCATTCACCCTCTTCCTCCATATTGACCCCTAACTTCTATTATCTAATTCCCTATGTCAGCCTTTCCCTACTATTATAACACCATGGTGTATAAACCCCAAGCATTCTATAAATATTCCCCCCTGGCATTATAGCCATATGTTCACCACTAGGGAATCAAATTGACATCTGGTTAGTTTGAGAACCCAAGCCTTACCTCCTTTTCTCCTTCAAAACTCATTCACCTATTCAACCCTTCATTTTTCCCAAGAAACCTTGGAAAAAACCCATTTGCACCCTTAAACCCGCTCAAAAAGCAAAAATACGATGAAAACCTTCTTTTCCGCCTTATCCTAAGTTTGGGAGCTATTTGCGATCTTATACAAAATTATACGAAAAACCCACTTACCCTAAGTTTTGAGCCATGCCTAATTTTGCAAATAAATATGTTGGAAAAATCCAATATCCCCACTTATCCAAAGTTTGGTGCTTTGCGCGACTTTACATAGAAATACACTGAAAAAACCATACAAATGCAAATATTTATAAGGGTCCCACCGGGCATGAATCCCATGGAAAATACATTGTTTATTGCCCGCCCGACGCCGTATTATCCAGACTATTCATCAACCTGTCGACCGTCCGATCGGGCACTTTTCTTCCAACGGCTCACTTGGATATCGGACCGGCCCCGACGTCCGATAGATAGTGTCCGATATCTGTCAGAGGGTGACGTCAGGCCTCAACCACGTGTCGCCCCCATAGCATATCGGAGCCCCCTCTGGCAACTCCACTTTCGTATCATAAGCGGTGTGATATGATACCGCCTGTGGTTTCCGGTTTTCGCTAATCCGCCTACCAGCGTCACCGCTACGTCACTGGCAGCGTCATCGCTGCGTCTGCACCCCCGTCTGCCATTGCTCCACCTGTCTGCCACCTCACCATCCCCGTGGACCACTCATAAGCCGCCACGTCACCTGATGGACATCATGCTGACATCATCCCGACCCTGACCCACCCGATGACGTCATGCTGACGTCATCCGAAAAAGGCGCCAATATCCCAAAAATCCATATTTTGGCCAATTTTTCGCGTTTTTTGCACTTTTTGCAAAAACTTTTGCATTGTTTCCTGCATGCATTTTACGTCCAAATTTGCACCAACCTGCTGAATTCGACCCGGAGACCTTCGGCGCGCCTACCCACCTGCATTTGTGGCCTAGACTGACAAAATACCAGGTATTTATCGCTGTTAATCCTCTCTGCGCCTGGTTTTATCTGCAATAGCTGAAATTCACTTAAAACACAGAAAAAACGCATAATTCACCAGCAAATCCCTTCCACCCAGTTCCCATTTGAAGTTGGAAGCTCGAAATTCACTGGCTAAGCATTGTTACCAAAGCTTTCTCATAACCTGCATTCTGTTCGCGTAGTCGTGAACAGGGAAACCAAACCTACACCTAACTACTAAGAAAGAACCTGTTAGAGACAAGTATTTGCCTTCTCAAGTGTTGTGTGTAGTATTTCAATTGCTGCCTTTGACCCTTCTGCCCTCTGTTTCTCAATTCACCTCTTCTTCCAAGCAATATTCTTTTCTGTTACTCAGCATAAGTAACATCAATTCACATACAAAACAGAGTTCCTAAGTAATCATGGATTCACTAGTAGCACCTGTGGCCCTCAGTATTGCCCCTTTGAATGCCCCTCGGAGAGAATTGGAATGGTAGGCTTTAGCAGATTTGGATTACCAAATCTCTGAGGAATTCCTATCACAAAGCAAATTCCACCTCCACCTGCTAAATGAATTAAAGGCCAAACATGTGGCTGGGAAAGATATATTGGGCATTTGGGATTCATTCCTCCCAATCTTCAAGCTTCCTCAGGTCAACCAGTTCCCTGACCTAATTCACATATGTGCTGAATGCTATGATCCCACTCGGAGAGCTGTGCTTAACCCTTCAGGCTCAGTTGTGTTCTACATTACCCCTGAGGCCATCAGAGAGATGCTGCAATTCAAGACTGAGAAGAAATTGGTTCCCCTATCGTTGTTTGATCTGATAAATCAAGGAGCTAAGATGTTGACAGATGCTCAGATCACAAAGCTGAACCAATTATTTATTAACTCTGATACTATGCAGTACCCTCCCATTTTTCATGGTTACCTCAATCCATTGGGCAGGGACCTTGCAGATATGATCAGTCCCATTCTGGGTTATAACTCAATTGAGTATATTGATGAGACTGTACTGGTAATGATGCTCATGTTTTCCCTTGGCAAAGCTCCAATTTGTTATGACTATGCCGCCTACATATCAGACAAGATGCATGAGCAGTTTATGAACTTGTCAAGGGGAAAGGTGTTCAGATACACCTCTTACATCTACCACGTAATTTTATACTATCAACATGAGAAATTTTCCTTTGTTGTGAGAATAGTGGATGCGCAAGGTAATCCAAGGTCGGTAGTGTATTGGAGCTCAGTTTTTCACTGCAGAGCCTATTCTCCATACAGTTACTGTGAGTTTATTGACCTTTTCATCCACCTGGCCATGTCTCTGTTTCTGAGCTCGCCTCCTCCAAGACTAATAGATGAGATGCAGAGAATCTTTCAGTTGTCCAAAGTGTACAGTATTGGGGATTGGTATTTTTTACCAAAACTACACCGTTATCATAATATATGGTTGTGAGTTACCCCCATACAGACTGCCCAAGTATGTGCCCATGAGATTATTTGCCCTTGAATACTTCAGGCAATTTGGGAATGCTGATGTGAAGAACTTCTCAGGCAAAGGCAAGAAAGCACAGCTAAAGGTGAAAAACAAACTGGGCCACTTTGTTTTAAACAAGAGGGAGGAAGGCTGGCAAGAAGCAGACAGAATGCTAGAAAGCCTGGGCCTAAAGACTAGTTTCCTCTGGAAACCTTATGACCCCAATCACTCCGTAACCTTAAGAAGGGTCAAATATAGGCTGTCTAGTTATGACCATGTAAGGTTTCCTCACATAGAACAATATGCAAATCAATCAAAATGGAAGAGAGGCACACTAGAGGAACCTATTACACAAGAAGAACTAAATGAAAGAGCGAGAAGAAATCTCCTTAAGATGGCTGACTTGGAACTTCCTGCACAGGTATTCTCTCTTCCAAGCCCTCAAGTAGGAGCAGCTACCTCATCCTCCAAAGCACATCAAGAGGTTGTCAAAACTACAAATCAAGCGTCCAGCAAAGGCAAGGAAACAGAAATGCAGCAAGAGCATCCCCTACAACAAGAACAGGTACAGCAGCAAGTGCAGCAGCCATTGCAAAAAGAGCAAACCACAGAGGCCCCAATGGTCACTGAGTAGCAGCCATCACAAATGGTTTCTCCTAGGCAAGAATCAAGAATTGATGCTTTAGTCCTCCAAACCCCACAAAGAGAGGACATAAGCAGGAAAAGGGACAGAGAGACTCCCCTCACTACATCAAAAATTCAAGGGGAGAAGAGGCAAAGGTTAAATCCATTTTCAGAGGAAGAAATGCCAATAGGGAAATCTTCGGGTGTGGGCCTGCCTAGCATGGAGGCCTCAACAAGTTCCTTCCAGCAGGAACAAGAGAGGCCAGCAGGAGGAGAAGTTAGCTCCTCAAGCCAACAGAGAGGAGGTGAAAAGAGCATCAAGCAGCAATTCAAGGATATTAAGAAGAGAAATGAGCCCATAAGGCTGCAATTATATAATCATTTGGTTAAAATGGCTCCCACTAACCAGCAGAGACTCATGTCTGCTTATGATGTCCATGAGGGCAAAATGATCATGAGCCATTTCATGCTAGCCGTGCAGCAGCCACAGTCAGCTGCCTATTACATCAGGACCAACCTTGAGGTCCTTGCCAAGGACATCCACCCGATGGATCAAATTGAATTAGACAAGCAAATGGGTGAGATGGTGTATGCCTCCTTGGCATACAAAATATTAGTAAACTACAGGCTAGAAAATAGCCTAAATAATAGAACTGCACATCTTTAGTTGGAAAGGGCATCCTCTCAAGCAAAGGACAACAGGATCAAAGCATTGGAGGACATCATAATAGAGCTTGGGCATGATCCCAAAGATGTCAAAGCAATGCAGGAGCTATTGAAACTAAGGGATGCTGATATGGCAGCATTAAAGAAAATGATCAAAATCCCAACAACTTTTCATCCCCAAACTGAAGAAGTTGCCCAGCTGAGACAAGACAAGGATGCAGTAGCTATGCTGGTAACGCTATACAAACAGCTCATCCAAACACAGGGAAAATTGGAAGAATCAGAGGCTGCACTTTAGGCAGCATTGCAGCGAAAAGAGGCAGGACAAACTTCACAGCCTCCTCCAGAAACAATCAATCTGGAGGAAGCTCCTCAAACCACTACCCCTCCTAGTTAGTAGACAAAGCAAGCAACACCCTCCACCTCAACACCAACAACAGAGCAAGCTGAAAGTCTTGATATGCAGAAGCTGAGAAATGAAATTCAAGTCTTGGAGGCCCAAATGTCAAAGCTAAATCAAGCTAAAGAAACTCTGGCTAAGATCAATGAAAAATATGACAAATCCAAGGAAAATGTAGCTGAGAGAGAAAGAGAGGTAAAGGCTCTCAAAAGGAGGATAAGTGAGCTAGAAAAGGAGCTCACACTGGACAAAGTAACAACTGAGCTCAAGAGAATCCTATGGGCCAATATTGGCCAATCGATCACAGACCAGTGGGAATACATTGAGGCCATTCATGAGAAAATGGGGCTCATTGGAAAAGCACACAGGGAAATCCAAAGGGCAAGGGCATCTCTAGGCAGCATGGCTGAGGCTGCCACCAGAATGATAAATGTGGTATGCGTGAGGCTGCCACGAGAATGATAAATGTGGTTAATTTTAGGACAAGCTCTCATCTGATCAAAATGGGAATTTCCAATAGGACTGAGACCATTTCGATGGTCAAAAGGGTCCTGAGAAACCTGGTACAGACCTTAGAGAGAAGAAGCCAGGATATGCAGGCAGACATCAAGGGTAATTTTAGGGGCGAATAATTGCCCAAAGGCGAAATTTAAGGCTTTTTATATTTTAATGGGGCGAATTTTTAATTAAAATAATAAAAACTTTTTTATATAATTAGCCCTCATTTTATTTAAAAATCAATTTATTTTTTTTATTTTCGCCCAAGGTAGATACCCTAACCGAAATCGGATTTTCTTAAAATCACCCCATTTTGATATTTACGAAATCGGATTTTCTTAAAATCGCCCCATTTTGATATTTTCTCCTGGTTTTTGGAGATCAAAATTGCGATTTTTGATTTACTGTTTGGTTTTTTCTGATTTGGTAGTGAAATTGTGAAGATCTATTTGGTCTTGGAAGGTTAAATTTGTTTTGAAATGGAGGGCGAAGCTTAATTTTTTCCAAATGGAGGGCGGTTCCCTGTTTTCACAGCCCGTTGTTTTCATGAATTCCGGATTCATGGTGTATGTGGCTCCCAGCTCCCTGTTTTCATGAATTCATCATGTATAAAATTGTTTTGAAATAGGTTTTATTCGCAGGTGGAAGTCGAAAACCTCTCTTTAGAATGCTTTCAATGCGATCATCACTGGTTCGGTGGAATAGAAGCTGGGTAGGAGATCAGTGACTGATAAGATGACTCTCAGTTTCTAAAAACTTTATTTGCAATTTCATGCGCCGATATTTTTCGATCTTTGTCACCGTAGGGAAAATTCCATGTATTGGTTGGGAAAACCTATGAGTCCGATCTCTAACCTGCATTGGTGAAACGTTCCTTTCATATCATATCAACAATCACCGTACTGTTTTAATTAACACCAGACTCGTTAACGAAGATCATGCCTACAGAAAATCAAAAGAGCTAACGAACCAGCAAATATTCCGCAACAGTTCCTCCTTGTGAACCAAGCTCTTTTGCTCTCTCGTCTCGCGGAAAATTCAGTCGCGCAATTTCTTCTTCTAATTCTTTCAATTTTAAATTAAGTGTCACCTGGCGAAGAAGAGCCTCCCAGGTATGAGAAGATTGTTGTCCTCCGTAAGTTTGATCAAAAGCTTGAGATTCATCACCGTTGTTGTGCCTAAAGCCAGTCTGCAACCGTCTATGGCTCTCTCTATCATAACGTTGAAGTGTAGCCCCTTCGTTTTCCATGATCACCAAACTAGATAAAATGTTACGATGTATGTTACGTATAAATTCGGCCAGCGAATTCGGCTCCCGAGCATATTACGACGTAAATTCGTGTTTTCTGGGCACTCTTTATATAAAGATTGTATGTCAATTTTTCCAATGACATTTAATTAACGGATTGCATGGGATATACATTTTACGCCTTTAGACTCTGTTAGTAATGATGATTATCAAATTTTCTGGCCAAGAATATTTAATTAACGGATTGCTATCTAGATTTTATCCGTGCAGTGTAATGAATGAATGGAGGCCTGCTTTGCCTTAATTATCAGCTTTAACTTAAACCTCATTCACACGCAAAAGCTGAATTGACAGGCGCATCCATTTTTCTCGTGCGCTGCGGAAGATTGCAGTTGGGGACCGGCACCCTAAATCCATTTACATCACGTTGATGGATGAGGAAGATTGTGTAATATTTGCTGTTTTGAAAAAGGCAAACATGATTCTAACTTACTTTGAATTATGACCTCAATATTGGTGGTAGAGTTATTGAGTCGAGAAGTTTTTTTTACAGTTTAGTTAGCAGGAGGGGAGGTGTATGAAGGGAAGTGTAAGTTTATGATACTTGTTGTTTAAAGGAAATATATATATATTTTCTAAATAAAAGATCACTTGAGTTATAATTAAAAAAAGGATATTCTAAAATAATTAGAAGTAAAAAAATTGTTTGAATTATATATTTAAATTTTAGATTTTTCAAAAATATTGAAATTTATATACAAATTATTTGAACGTTTATGTTAACTAATTTATACCTATATCAATTTCATATAGGGAAAAAAATAAATTGAATTTTAATGGTTAAATTTTCTAATTAATTCTTATAATTTTTTATTTAGCATTAAAAATATATTTAAAAAATATAAAACACATTATAATTTACATTCCAAACATATTTACAGGTAAAAAGATTTGATCGCTTATATTAAATTAGTAATTAAAATAAATCTATATAATTCAAATGAATTAGATTTTAAATTAAGACCAATAATTTAGGTTTAAAATTAAGTTTACCGATCCAGCGAAGTTTATGGGCATTGCATGCTGGAAAAAAAAGTTTATGGGCATTGCATGTTGAAAAAAAAAGTTTATGGGCATTGCTGGTTTTTGGATTCAAAAATTGGATCTACATTTTACACGTATAATGTCACCGTTGATAATTATCAAGTAAGCCTTACTTGAGTTGCTGGCCGATAATATTTAATTAACAGATTGCTTGTGAGAATCAGATCTAGATTTTATCCGTGCAGTGTAATGGTGAATGGAGGTCTCTCATCCATCTTTCTTAGTCACTGCGTGTGAGCTGCGGAAGATTGCGGTTGGGCGCTGACACCGTAAAGCCATTCGCATCAAGTATGCTAAATAAATCATTCCAAATACGTTGCGGCCCATGTTTTTAAGTATATTAATAAGCTTTTACTCTTCGTTGATGGCTGAGCAAGATCGTATACGATTTGCTGTTTTGAAATTGGGCAATCCTAGATTATATTGTTTGTTTGTTTGGAATTATGAGAATAATATTGGAATCATCCAAGCTTATTTGGCTATGAGGCTGTTTGTCAACAAATACAGGGGTTTATGGAAACATGGTTCTACTCGTCAAGCTAGGCTTGTGGGTAGTTATGCTAGCTTGGAGTCTTATTGAGTTGATGCAGTTTTAGATTTACTTAGTAACAAGCAACAAATTTATTAATTTTTTTAAGTTAAAAAAAATGAGATTATAAAAATTAATAATATTATTAATATAAAAAAATAAATTAATATATTTTTAAAGTAAAAAGAAGGGAACATTAAGAAAAAAGGATAAATTTTGATTATATGTAGTTAACAATTTATTTAAAGTATGGGTAGGTAGCTTAGTGCACGCCATTAGAATTAAAAATTAAGTTCTTAGAAAAAATACATAAAACATTAAAAATTGCATTAAACATTAAAATTTGCATTTGTCAGTGCTAAATTAAAAGTGGTTAATAGGTAAATTAAATCTTGTAGTTTTTCTTTGGCAAGAACAAATAAATTGAGAAGTCTAAATATTTTGATTTTAGATAGTTCTCTTGCAAAGGTTAAAAATAAAAATAAAAAATATTTTAAAAATGATGCATGAGTATTCAGAAATTATATGATAAAACAAGTGAGGCAATTATCCACTTGGCCTTATATTGTGCAAAGCCTACAAGAATACAAGTTATGGTCCAATCAAATATTTGAAAGATAGTTCTTTTAATAACATTTTTTTTGGCTAAAGCAAAAGTTGGTCCTTCTATTATCTTGTCACTAAAAATATATTACATAAAATACAACGCGCCCAAAGAGAAAGCGGGCTGAAAAAATTAGCAATTTCTTCCAGCTTAGGGAAAAGAGTCAACTTTTCAAGAACCGAGCCTAGGGCCCAAGAAAAAAAAAACACATGGCCTCCACTGCTCGAACCATGATTCAATGTCAAGTGGTCGAGGGGCAAAATGGAATGAAAAAAATATAACCCGAAAAAACTCTAAGTGGACCTAAAGAGGGAAATAGAGACCTTATCAAAAATATTTCGGGTCTGCTGGGGATCACCCGGACCCACTAACCTGCGCATCGAACCTCAATAGTTGATCAACAGCTCCATGATCCAACCGCTGAGGGAAATATCAGGTGGAGAAGAAGTAGGAGGAATACCCGCCCGATGAGGGCGGTATTCTCTCTCCTCCGAGAGCCACGTGTTGAGCGCTAAGTGGCATCGGATTCATTTTTGAGAAAGCACTTCGGGTTTTAAGGACACCCGATAACTCGGAAACCACTTTGACACCTGAAATCTAGAAACCATGGATACTCTGAACCTACTGCCATCCATTCGACTGAGCCACCAATTAGAACGGATTATCATAATTTTCCTAGCTGCCCGCTCACTAATCGAGCTCCCTACAGAACCAATGAGAAGGTGGTCTATGGTATCCCACTGCGAGACCCGAAAATGCCAAATCTGAGGTTCTCTCTCTATTGGACCCCTTTCATCCATTGATTAAAGGTTAACTAGTGGATTCCTTTCCTGTGCTGATAATGCTACTTTTCTGTGAGGGCCAGAGTGTAACAGCCCTCACGTAGTTAACCTACAGGTATCGACTCCCACAAGCAGCACCTGTTGTTTCTTGTGCATCTTACCCCTTCATTGGCCAGCTAGTCTGCTACTCTGTTGGCGTCTCTGTGCACATGAACAAAACTAAGAGTTCTTAGAATTCTTAGGTGCGATTGAATTTGGTAATAGACCTGCAAAATTCTCTAGTGTTTCGAGACTTTGTCTGGTGCAGTGCCCGTGCTTAGCCACTTGACTGCATTAATTATTAATTCTGAGTCAGCCTCGATGATTGTATTATGTAAATTGAACTCTACCAGAATCTCCAAGCATTGCTCAATGGCCATGAGTTCAACCATATTGTTGGTGGCCCTCCCCAGGTGACTGTGAAAGATGACTTTTATGTTGCCCTCCTCATCTCTTATGACTTCTCCATAACCAGCGTCCCCACGGTTACCTTTTGAGGCTTCGTCTATGTTGAATTTTAAAAATCCATGGGGAGGGGGTTGCCAGAAAGCCTTTTCTTTCGAAATGTGCTTTGCTGTCGTATTTATGCCCTAAGGGACATGTGACTGGAGTCCCAACAGTCCGAGAGTGTGAGCATCCTGATGACCCGGGGCCTTCTCATGAGGATGCTTCTGAAGGGCTTTGACAGTTTCTTAGAGCTGTTTTAGGATTTGTGCTATGATGCTTTGAGCTGGCCAAGATTTGTCTTTGAAGATTCTGTTGTTACGTTCTTTCCAAACATTCCAGATCAAGAATCATGGAATTAGAGCCCAGGTTGTATTTACTGTCTCATTGTCCCAGAAGTCCTTCCTCTAGTTCTTTAAAGTATCAGTGATGTCATTTTTGTTCCTATCTGTCTGCTTGAAGATATAGGCTGCCTAATTCCATAAGGTTGAGGTGAAAGAGAAGAGGTTGAGAAGATGATTCATAATTTCTTCGTGCAGGCCACATAATTGGCATCTTGATGGACCAACAAAACCTCTCTTTCTGAGATTTTCCCAAGTTAGAATCTTTTTGTGTTGAACTAGCCACCTGAATAGTTTGATCTTCGTCCAATGTGGTTTGTTCCATAGGTCTTTCCATGTCTTATCAAGGGTTGGGTAGTTAAGTCCCGTGGCTATTCTTTTGGCTTCTTTGAGGTTGAATATGCCCTCGTTATTTCTACCCCATCTTAGTAGATCATTCGAGGTTGAGGTCAAAATTTGTCTCTTTTCCAGAATAGTTTCTAGAACTTCGGCTTGGGTCTTCTACGGGGTCTCATCACTGTAATCTGGTACCTTCCTGTTCTCTCGAGGATCGCTAGTGTGAAAAAAAAATAGTGATATTGCCACCATGTGGCTCTTGTCATATATGGTTTTATACTTCTTCAAAAAATTCTCTAAGAGTTCACAGTGCTAAAATTCAGTAGGACTTTACAAAGTTTTATTATTTAGTGAAAGACTTGCCAAGACCTTACAAGATTTTATAATTGAGTAAAATATTC
>APFE031433460.1:26608-44530 GCA_000404065.3 Pinus taeda
TACTGCTAAACCAAAGCCAGTAATTATGTTTTTTCCATTTGAAATATATAAATTGTCATGCACAGGAAAATATGGATATATCAGCATGCATGCAGAGAGGTGCTGAGCCAACTCAGCACAACCATTCGGCCACCACAGCAGCGCTGGTAGTCACAGGTGACAGGGCCGAAAAGCTACAGGAGGACAGAGCTGCACAGACACGTCATTCAGCAGTTATAACAAAACATTCAACCGACTCAGTGAGCTCCAAAGGTCGAAATCTTCTGACATGAGTAAAGAGCATTTATGTTGTATTAAAGGCTGTAATAAATTCCTATCTACTATTTCTGTACGCATTTATGAATATATTTTTTCTCAGATGACTCAATGCCTGAGATATTTTGTATGAAACACTTCTATATATTCCCCCTCACATGAGAAGTAGGGGTTGGAAGTTGAATGTTGGATGTAATTGATATCTTTGATATAGTTCTTTTACTGTAAATTCTTAGAAAAGTAATTCAAAGGCGGTGTAATTTCCAAAGCTCTGTGTTGCTTGATGCATTGAGGTGTTTAACTGAAAGTTACAGGATTCCTGCGTATTTCATGACACAATAAGTTTTCCTTACAACTCTTTGTTATGTGTTGTCTTGTCTTTCATATCTCTTTCATGTTTCTGTGTTGTACAGTTAATGGCAAAGAAAAAGAATAGTTCTAGGATTTAATCACTACCCTGAACTCAATCTAAGCTGTTATAAATGTTTTCTTTAGTTATAGTAATGGAGGTGTAATTCTTAATTGCTACCCTTTCACACTATATCTTTCACAGTCATTATTGTCTCAGGAATTCAAGTTTTTCTCCTGAGCAACATATCTCTTTCTCACACCTCAACTTTAGTGGAAAATTCTTAATTGCTTTCCACTGGTTGTTCACATTCCAAAATCATAATTTCAAGTTTGTTTCATAAAGTATTTAGATGGCCCTGTAACTCCAGCTGCTCAAACTCAAGATTTCAAGAAACCAGTAGCCACAGACTCCATTGCCCAATGGACTAACATTATCTGCAGATCTCCACTTTAAGTACAGAAATACATCCTTCCAACCAAACATAAACCAAAACCCCTACTTCATAACTAGCCTAAAGCCTCCACAAAATAGAGACAAACCTTAAAGAGAGAGCCCTCTCTGATTACAGCTGGGCTAAAAGCTGTAATCGAAAGATTGGTTAGTGGTTACCCCGGCCGTATTCCCTTGGGAGTCAAAGGGAACAACCTGGGTGTTAACATATACAAGCCTCAATTTTATAAGAAGAGCTATTTGTTATCTTTATCTCTGTCACTGACTCCATAGCCCAATGGTAGCAAGTCTCCATCTTCCAACCTATAAACATATAAAATCAAAAACCATAGAGTTAGCCATCTATCTATATCTTTAATCAATATCATTAACCCTTTGAGAGAGTCCTCTTAGGCTGAGGAGGCTAAGCCTTAGCTAAAAGATTGGTTTGAAATAGTTACACTGAGATAGTCTGATCAGCAGCCTATCAGGGTCCTATTTTGGTGATAACAAAACCCATGGAAACACCTCTAATGAACAACTAGAGGAAGGAGGATGCCACTTTAGGTGGAGTGGATACTACCATTTATCGACAGCTAGTGGGTCCACTCATGTATCTTGTGAACACATGACCAGATATGTGATGTGCAGTCAACGAGCTAAGACATGCTATGGTTAGGTCAACCAAACTATTTTGGAAGGCAGCTAAGTATGTTTTACGGTACCTCACAGGCACTACTCAGTTTGGGCTATGGTATAGACGAGCAGAGGGAGTGAATTTGTGCGACTTCATAGATGTAGGTTGGGCACGAAGTCCATTAGAACGAAAGAGTATATCAAGTGTAATTTTTAGTGTTGGCTTTGTAGTTGTTTCTTGGTACGACAGGAAGCAAATATTTGTGGTGCTCAGCTAGACAGAAGCATAATACATGGCTACAAGTCAAGAAACATGTGAGGTGATATGGATGAGAAAGATACGTGTTGGACTATTTGGTCAGATGATGGATCCAATTGTGATAATCAGAGTTGCATCAATCTCTCTGAGAATCTTATATTTCATGATCAAACCAAGCATATATATATCCAATATCAACATTTATGAGACTGTGTCTAGAGGCAGATGATGTTGCTACACTCCATTCTGATAGAGGAGTAAGATGTTGACATTTTGAAAAAATCTTTGTCAAGAGGGAAGTTCGAATTCCTTAGGTGTAGGATACAGGTGGTTGATAATCCCTTTCTTGCAGAGAGGGAGTCTTAAAAAATGTAGCAAGAAATTCACAATTTGATTTTTCCCTGATTAAATTGGGAAAAATTGAATTTCCATATCAACAGACAGCTTGGATGCAGTTAACTTGTGTGACATGGCTTGTGTCACCTAGTTTACACAGTACATTCGAGCTGGAGGAGTTATAGTCTAGTTAAGAATTTATGATTTTTAATTTGTATCAATCAAAGTCAGTTATCTCAAGTTATTATCAGTTAAACTAGTTCCAACTACTTGAGGAACTAGTGGAAGGCCAATTGTACATTGGGAATTCAGTCAGACTCAGTGATCATCCAGTTAACTAATCAGTCAACCAAAAATAGCTAATGCATGGAGAATTTGAGTTCCCCAGCTATGATGGAGATTCCAAGGCAATGTAACATCAATTGTAGACTAGCCTTGAGTGTACAGATGTTGCATACAATCAAATGATCAACCTTGGTAATTTCGCAATCCATTTTGTAAAAATTCCTAGATAATAGGGGCCTAATTTCTCAAGGAATTTCACAAGGAAATATGGGCTCAACCGGAGGTATAAATTTACTAAGTCGGGCTTACAGCTTCTCAGTGAGAAGAGAGACAGGTTATTCACTTGTAGGTTGTGCTCAGTTGAGAAAATAAATTGCAATACATTTCTATTGATCATATTAGTGCAAACAAACATTGGGGTTTTTAGCATATTGTTTTCCTTAGGAAATGTTTTGTGTGCATCTGTGTTATTTCTTATTGCATGTATTAAATTTTGGTTCTAAATTGTGAATTAACTTCTGGAGAGTAGTAGAGTAGGCTTGTGTCTTATGATTTTGATTAAAACTTCATGAGTAGTTGCAACTCTACACCATAATTTCTACAAGGATGGTCGAGGCAAATTACAAAATATTCCTTAGTAGACAATATGCCTGCTTCAAAATATATATGAAAAATTTTGTGAGAAGAATACGTTGAGGATAAAAGATTGGATTTTCAAAGAATTAGTCACAAAATTCACAAGGGTGGTAATTTTGGCTGCAGGTGCAGAGGTAGATGGATTAAATGTAATTTTGGTTGCATGTGTCTAGGTAGAAAAGTCACAGTTACTCCTTTGAATTTTGTCAATGATGCGTTACTATTTGGCAGATGACCTCTTTTGATCGGTCTTTGGACTCCTTATGAATAATATTAAATCTCATATGATTTATTCTTACCCAAATGATGCATTGGTACTGGAGATTTATCATATTTTTGGTGTTATCTCCACTGCATTGGATACAGATTTTAAATATCTTAGATTTATGCTCCAACCTAATTGTTATGGAATTAAGGATTGGAGCTGAATTATAGAGAAAATCCACTATATACTTTTATCATGGGCACACAAGAGGCTCTCCCTAGGAGGCAAGTTGACTCTGGTTCGAGAAGTCCTTTAGAGTATGTCTATATATTGGCTTCATATTTTCACTCTACCTAAGAATATCAGTAAATGTATCTTTCCTGCTTCATCGTGGCATGGGGCAATTTGTGTCATAAAGGATAGAGTGGGCCTGATTATTGTTTACTCTATATGGAGGTGATGGATGACCAAAATCATCTATTTATTTGATCCTCCAGAGTAAAATCAATTTGGAATGGTGTACTTAATATGTTCCATTTACAGGCAGATTAGAACTACTCTTTTGTGGTTTATTGTATTTGTCACTAGATTATTGAGTATAAAACATTTGTACCACTTCCAATATACATTGGGGGTTCGACCCAAAGGATGCATTACTGTCCCAAGCTCCTTTGTTGTGATACATCCACCTCCGTCCTTGTAAAAAAAGCTAAAGGCCTCCATGAACTTAGACATAACCTCCATCCCATATTCCTTTAGTAGATAAAACCCTTCTCTCATTTTCTGACCATGCCAATCTACCATCCATCCCATATTCTCCCATGAGCCCTGTGTAAACCACCATTTCATTCAAGGATGGGGATTTTGATGCCTACTCTAACCATATTTGTTAGATACTTTCCCCCTTTTCTTGCTTATGGTTTCTTGATTTGGCCTCCTCTAAATATTCCCTACTCTCCTTAAATTATTTGAAAGGTATCCTTTGGCTACTAACCCCATTTTACCTGAGATCCTTGACATGTCCCTTGAAATTTTGATTCGGCCCCATGAACTATTTTATGCCAGTGAGTCAAAAGCTTTAGATTTCTTTTCCACATATTCATTCATGACCAAACACTATACCACTAGTTCTAAGAATCTTGTGGTTACTATCACCACAATAAATGTATATTGTATTTTAGAGGAGATAAGAATTATATATTTCTCTTTTGGAAACTCCAAAAATATTTTGATGCACCCTATTTGTCTAACATCCAGTATAATTTATGACCTTAATTCCCATTCCATGTTCATCCATGTGGATGCACTTTATGATGTTCTAGGACAACCTAATGTCCTTGCCAAATCCCACTCATCTTTCTTGTCATGTTTTCTAGGACTTGTGTATCCAACAAGAAATTTGGGAGATGAATGACATCAAGGTAGAAAATCAAGGGGTTTTCAAGTCATTTATTTAGCGTTCCCACTAGCATAGTCCCAACATATCATTCACCCAATCCCTAAATTAGGGTTTAGTGCTATTTCAATTAATTATTAGATGATCATGGTGGGCCATAATTCTAGGTTAAATGTTACGACTCTTCATAGGATATTATTGGAGATACTTTAGGAGACACCTCTTTGGCTAAAGGGTCAAGGAAGGATTTTGACTTCAATATCAAACCATCAACAATATCCTCAACATTTGTCCCGTCAACCATATCCTTAACATATCAAACCAACAATCAAGAAGACAACTGACGTGAAGCATGGGAATCCTCTCTCGCCCACGTTGTTTAGGATATATATCAATCTATGAATGCCTCTACACTCCACCAACTGTGCATCAATAAAAATTATGTTTGCCTCATTGCCCACCAAGATGGATACACATTGTCCCAACATTGCACCTCTGATTGCCAAAATTGTAAATTTGGGTTTTCCATGTCAAAATTTTAATTCAAGACTGACCATGCATTGGAAGGCCATTAACAAAATATTAGGACATAAAAATTGAATACTTGACACAATACCAAATACAATACATACATTGAGTTTTGTCTCACAAGGTATCTAGGTGGTAATTGAGCAGGTTCACACAAAGAGAGAAAATCAATGTCATGATACATTGTTCAATTTGTAATCAAGAGCATTATCTTCGATAATGGAGAAGTAACATTTAGTTTCTTTCTCATATACAAAGGCAAAATTATGAATCAATGTCAAATGCCTTTTGTGAAGCAATGTGCCCACTGCATGCATAATGTCTGGTCGAGTACCTGTCAAATAAAGAAGACTTCCAATCATGGATCTATAGGTTGGTTGATGCATTGTTGTAGATTCATCATTTGCACTGAGGATGCATCCTGTAACCATAGGGGTACACATTGGTTTTGAATCTTCCATGTGATATTTCTTCAAGATCTGCTTGAGATACTTGGCTTGAGACAAAAAGATACTGCCTTCATTTTGTTGGATTTGCAATCCAAGAAAATATGTCAGTTCTCCAAGCAAAGACATTTCGAATTCTTTCTGCATCACCAAGGCAAAGCTTTGACTCATAGCTTCTTCATTGCTGTCAAAGATAATATCATCTACATACACAGCAAGTATTAGCAATTTGTCATTTTCAATTTTTATATAAAGATTACTATCTGTTGATCCTTTTGAAAAACATTGTTGATGAAGATATTTGTCCAAACTGTAGTACCAAGCCCTTAGAGCGTGTTTGAGACCATAGAGAGCGTTTTTTAGTCTGCATACAAGATTGGATCATTCCCAAGAATGAAACCATCTGGTTTCTCAATGTACACTTCTTCTTCTAAGTCTCCATTCAGAAAGGTTGATTTCACGTCCATTTGAAATACTTTGAACTTCTGAAATCTTGAGAGAGCAAGGAACATTCGGATGGCCTCAAGTCTAGTAACAGGAGAAAAAGTTTCCTCAAAGTCTATACCTTCTTGTTGAGCATACCCTTTACAAACAATTCTGGCCGTGTTTCTAATCACTTCCCCATTTTCATTCAACTTGTTTTTAAAAATCCATTTTGTCCCTACGACATTCTTATATTTTGGTCTAGGAACTAACTCCCAAGTGTTATTCTTTTCAATCTGCTCAAGCTCTTCATCCATTGCCTTGACCCAGCATTCATCTTTGCATGCCTCTTTTACATTTTGTTGTTCAGCGGAGGAGAGCAATGCCAAATAGCTTGAGGCTTCTGCAATTGTTCTTCTTGTTTGTATACTTGCCTCTTTTTGCCCCAAAATTTGAGATTCTGGATGATTCTTCTGAACGTACCTAGATGGAGTCTTCTCTTCTCTATCCTTATTTGTTCCTCTGGTGCCTCTTGAGGTTCTTCTTCATCATCAATTTGATTTGAAGGGTAGTCTTCATCCTCTTCGATATTTTCATAATTTACTTGCCTAGGAATGTTTCCTTCTTCATCAATCACTACATCAATGTTGTCGACAATTCTTCCAAGTCTTTTATTGTAACACTTATATGCTTTGCTGTGGGGAGAATAACCAAGGAGAATGCCCTCATCTGCTCTAGGTTCAAGTTTTCCAAGCTGTTCATCATTGTTCTTAATATAGCATTTACTTCCAAAAAATTTGAAATGTTTTATTGAAGGAGTCTCACCATACCAGAGCTCATGAGGAGTTTGAGTTTTGTTTACTCGTACATTTGTTTTGTTGAGAATAAAAACCGCAGCAAATGCAACTTCACCCCAGAAGGTTGCGGGAGTTCCAGACTCATCAAGCATAGCACGAGCCATTTGTTGAACCGTTCTGTTCATTATTTCCACCACTCCATTTTGCTGAGGAGTCCTAGCTGTAGAGAATTCCCTTCTTATTCCATGTTCTTCACAGAAATCGAAAAATTCATTTGAGGTAAACTCCCCAACTCTGTCATACCTGAGGCACTTAATTTTGTGATTTGATTCGTTTTCAGCCAAGGCTTTGAAAGATTTAAATTTTTCGAATGCTTCGTCTTTGTGCTTCATAAGTACTATCCAAACCATCTTGGAGAAGTTGTCAATGAATAATATAAAGTATTCTTCTCCTCGAGGTGACCTTGTCCTAAACGGACCACATACATCTATATGGACTAGTTCAAGAGGCCTACTAGATGATCCTTCCTTCTCAGGGAAGTCATTTCTGCTCTGCTTACCAAACTAATATGATTTTCATATTGTATTGTCTGGAATTATGATGTCTGGAAGACCACGAACTGCCTGGTATTTGCATGCTTTCCTTATCTATGAAAAACTTAGATGCCCAAACCTTCAGTGCCATAACCAGTGTTCATCATTCTTGCTCAAATAGCATTGTTGTTGTCCTTCTTCAAATATGTATAAATTATTTGGAGTTCTTATGCCTTTGATCATTGTTTTTCCTGTATCAAGATCACGAACACTACATCCATTTGATCGAAATATTACTTCAGTTCCTTGATCGCACATCTGACTGACACTCAGTAGATTATGCTTCAAGCCATCAACATACAAAACATTTCCAGCTTTGACCTTTTCTTTCAACTGAACAGGGCCTTTTCCTTTTATGACTGCAGAGGTATCATTTCCAAAAGAAACTTTATTTCCCTTTTCTAAAGCACTATATGATTGAAGTTTTTCTTTATCACCTGTCATATGCTTCGAACATCCACTGTCGATGTACCATTGATTTTCCTATCCTTCTGCGTAAACTATCCCACATCTTTCTGGTTGTGGTTCCTTCATTCTCCATGTTCTATCACTTGAGGCTTTTTCTTTATGAGTTGTCTGCCGAAACCTGCTCCTGCATTCAGAATCTTCATGACCGAAGTTATTGCGAATAGAACATTCAATTTCATTTTCAAGGGCGGAAAAATTGTTATAGGTCTTTTTCGTGATCCCAGTCATACTTCTTTGTTTTTTATCTTCTCTAGTCATGATTGTCTTATAGGCAACACATTGAGCTGCTTTGCAGCCAAAGTTATGGCAAGAGAAACATTGGCCATTGAAGAAACTCCTGCGATTATCAAATCGACTGGCCAAATGATTGTGGTTTCTATTATCATCCATTCTTGAGGCAAATTGAGAAGATTTTACCTGTGGCTGGTTGTAGATTTGGTTCATCCTTAAGGTGGATTTCCCCCGATTTACCTGGTAGTATTTTTTTATTCTTGATGTAAACTGTCCCTATTTTACCTGGTGATCTCCATTGGTCTTTTGCTCATTCCTCCTTGCTACATCAAGATAACGTTTTTAGGTGGATGGTTTCTGCGCTTGAGATGCTTCTTCATTATATCCTAGACCTGTCTTGATTAGTGGGGAACGCTGCACATTGATAATCTCATCTAGAGTTTCAGATCCTTTAACAAGTCTAAGATTAAGAACTTTAGTTTTCTCAATCTCTTTTCTAAGACCCACAATTTCACATTCCAATTTTTCATGATGTTTTTCCCTTTCAGCCAGTTGACATTGCAGAGAATCAATAATCAAATTTTTCTCTTCTAAACAAATTTTGAGATTATAAGTTTCTTCATAAAGACCATCTCCATCTATAGCATCCATGTTATCATCATCTTTAAAAGCCATTAAAAGTTTATAATTATTATCTTGTTCATCTTCGTCACTATTTGAAAGTCCATCACTGTCTTCATGAGTGTAGTAACTTTTCTTGGTTACATTCTATTTCTTGTTCCATCTAACAGGTTCCTTCCCTTTGTCAATATTATCCTTATGAGGACACTTGGTAGCATAGGGACTGACTCTTCCACAAGCAAAGCATTTGAAAGGTAACTTACCACAGAATCTTCCAACACCCTGTTGAAGGTTTTTGACAAAATTTGATTCTTCCTCTTCTTCTGACATGTGTCCTGATTCATAGTAGCCTCCTTTGCCTGTAGCCTTGAAGGCAACTTCTCTTCTGTCTGATGGTCCTCCTTTCCTCATTTCATAAGCAGTTAGAATCTCGTGCATCTGTGACATGGTAAGGTTTCGTAGATTCTCCTTTTCTTCTATTGCAGAAACTTTAGATTCAAACCTAGGGGAAAAATATCTTAGAACGTTTTCAACAACAACATCCTCTTTTATTTCTTCACCCAAGTTTTTCATACAATTAACAATCTCATCTACACGAAGGAAATAGTTAGCCACACTTTCATCGCTGTGCATTTTAAGATTTTCATACTGAATTCTAAGGGTTTGAAGTTTTGCTCGTTTTACCTGTTCATCTCCTTCATAACTCAAAACAATCTTGTCCCATATTTCTTTTGCGGATTAATACTGCATAACCTTGACGAATTCTTATTGAGATAGACATCCTAATAAGGTATTGACTGCCTTTGCATTTGTTTCATATTTCTTCTTCTCAACTGGATCTGTAGGAGTTGCTGATGGAAAAGAGTACCCTGTATCTATGATATCCCAGACTTCTGTACCAAGAGATTGAAGATAGGCAATAACTCTTACCTTCCAATATACGAAGTTTGTCCCATAAAAAATCGGTGGCCTGATAGATGCTTCTCTCTCGTAGTTGCTCATGATGATGGATCTTCCTCCAAGCGATCAAGCTTCTTCAGAAGGACCTGCTCTAATACCAATTGTTGGAAATAATACTGAGAGGGGGGGTGAATTAGTATTATCAAGTCAAATATTCCTTTTTCAAATCCACATGATATACGCTACTTCCTTTAATTAAAACCACATATATACGTAACTATGTAGAAGGAAACTCATGTATACAATGCAAACTTATTATTTACTTTATCTTTCAGATGTTGATTATTAATCTGTGTATCAGAATCAAATAACCAGTAACTAAAAATAGTAAAACAGAGCAGAGGACAATCACACACAAGAACACAAGATATAAGGTGGAAACCCAATGTGGGTGAAAATAACCTACTGCAATTCGTCTCTATCTTATTTTAATTAGAAAATTCCTTTTACAATGTACTGGTGCAGTCCTTTACCAGTACGCAGGCTGCAACCTGCAGAGAGCTACAACCCTCTCTCGTTCTCCGGCTTCTCCTGGAAGGGAGCTACAACCCCCTTAGCTCTTGTACTAGCCAAGATACTAGTACGTAGGTGCTGGCCTACTGAAGGCTACAACCTTCTCTTTCTTCCAGGGACCATGTTTCATAAATTTTCAGACTGGATCCATGAACATCAATCAATCATTAAATATATCTGCATCAAACAATCTCCTTTTCCCAATTAGCACTGAATCAAGTTAACACTTCTCTGACAGCTGTACCAGAACACAATAACAGTAACCACACACCAAATTCTAAACCTAGAATACTGCAGCAATAAACAGAGGCAGTTAGATCATAATTTAAAGATATACGCTACTTCAACAACCTGAAACCTGCGTGCAGGTCTATAAAGGATAATTCATTCTTTCAAATATTCAGACACTAATTAACCCAGATTGTCAGATTTATAGATCAAGCATGCACCTCATATAACAAATCAAAATCATACAAGATACTATTATTGAAGCTTAAAGATTATGACCCATCAATAGAACTTATCCTTCTTTATGCGCTAAGGTTCCTCCTTCATTCAGATCCAAATCTGCACCAAACCCAATCACAAATATTTCAGATCTAGCACTTATTAGATATTAAATTCATTCGATCATTCTTTGCCAAATGATCTCCTTCCTCTTTTATAGTCTTAGGCCTTCCACAATACCACGGTCCAAAACCATAGGATCAAAAAACTGTTGGACTAATACCATGAACCAACCATGAAAGTGCGTGAGATCAACACTTTTGGATGCAATACCACGGACCAAAACCATAGGATAAAAAATTGTCGGGCTAATACCATGAACCAACCATGAAAGTGCGTGAGATCAACACTTTTGGATGCAATACCACGGACCAAAACCATAGGATCAAAAAATATCGGACTAATACCATGAGCCAACCATGAAAGTGCGTGAACTTTTCTCTTCATGAAATGAACTTTTCTCTGCATGAAAGTGCGTAAATTTTTCTCTACATGAAATAAATTTTTCTCTGCATAAAAGTGCATGAATCTTTCTCTACATGAAATAAAATTTTCTCTGCATAAAAGTGCGTGAACCTTTCTCTATATGAAATAAACTTTTCTCTGCATAAAAGTGTGTGAACGTTTCTCTACATGAAATAAACTTTTCTCTACATAAAAGTGCGTGAACTTTTCTCTACATGAAAGAAATTTTTATCTTCATGAAAGTGCATGAACTTTGCTACACTATAATTTATCATTTGAGATGAATGGGTTTCCATCCAGTACAACATATGTATCATAATGGCAACATTTTTCATTAATAAAAAAGAATGTCATGGCTTATAATTATTTATATATTTAATGTAATATGCCTTTCATTTAGAAGAGGAAATAGACTTTGGGGGATAGGAGAAATGGCATTGTCTAGGGGAAACGTCAATATTATCTATCTCATCTTCACTCTCCCTTCCCTATCATTAGCACCCCTCTTCCTTTTTTCTTTATCCACAAACATCAATAATAGAATTTTTGTGAAGAAGTAGCATTGGATGACTCAGGATGAGGGTTAGAGCTCATATGTTTATCTTGGGTTTCTCCTTGGGGTTTCTGAGCTTATGTATCTTGCTTTAAATTCTTCTTAAACATCCCAACAATATCCTTTCCCATCTCTTGCTCATGAAGCTTCAGCTTGCGAGCACAATATTCATCCCAAATTTCCTTTGAAGATTCATGTAGCCATTTTGCACTGAGGCCTATTCTTGGGGGGGAGATTGGGAGGATCTACATTTGTCAATAGACCTTTTTATTGTTGTCCCTTGCTGCCCCAAACTTTATAGCCCATGTTTGTAGCCAAGATATACCCTCTTCCATATGTAAACTATTTATCAGAATGATAAAGAGAGAAGACTGAGCTCTTCCATGAGCTTTTATTTGAAGATGAGAATGAGAGTGAAATGTTCATTTTTAACTATACACCTAAACAAGCTTAGAGACCCTTCCACCTCACTGGCTTAAAATCTAGACTCAAACCTGTTGGCATTATGATTCAGGTTTGGCGCTAAGGCACAAGTGTTGTACTTGATGGAAACTCACTCAAGTGGCAAAACTCTATTCAGGCTCTCAAAATGATGGAAAACAAGGGGTTCACAGGTGCATCGTTCAAAAGGTGTGGACCCATAGGTACACCGACCAAGAAGTGTGGTAAAAACCGCAGATTCTCCATTTAGAAGGTGCGGTCCCCAGCTCACTCACTCCAATGCAGAGAAGCACGCTCTCGTGGGGTTTCTTATGTTTGGCCCTTGGTATTTAGCCCATCGTTCATGATCCTATGGTTTTGGCCCGTGGTATAGCATCTAAATTATTGAACCCCTATTTTGGGTCCCTTGTATCGGTTCACGATGGTTTTGGACCATGGTTTGAGCAAAGGCCTAGCCTATAAAAAAGAAAGTAGATCATTTGGCTATACACTTGTGAAATTTGAATATCTTAAGATCTGAAATTTTGGTAATCGGTTTAAAAAGCTAAATCTGAATCAAGGTGAAAACTATAAGGTAGATCTATTGGTAAGTCGTGATCTCTTGGGCGCATGATGAGATCTGTGGATCTGACTGTCTGTGGCACATTGGAGGACTGATATTTTGGCTTTAATCAGAGGTCCACAGGCAATACGCAGTGTAGGTACGTGGGTTCGCAGCACAACAGAAGGCGTAGGTGCGGGAGTCCATAGCGAACGGAAGGCCCTGGTGGGAGCTACGTAGCGCAGAAGAAGGCACAGTGCAGAGGTACGCAGAAGAACAGAAGGACAAGTGCAGAGGTACGCTATCAGGCAGATGGTGCAGGTGCAGATCTGCACAGAGGTACGCAGTACAGCAGAAGGAAAAGTTGTGGAGGTTCACAGAGAGACAGAATGATCAATTGCGGATCTATGCAGTTTAAACACAGACGAGCTGCGGATATCCGCAGGTTTCTATTGGTGAAGTTGCGGACTTTTCTTGAAATATTTGTTGGCTACCTTTTATCTATTGTTGAAGAGTTCTGGGTTTAGATTACTGGTATTGTTGTTCTGGTTATTGCATTCTAAGAACTTAGTGGTTGGTTCATTGGTTGATTGAAGAAGTTGATTGGGTGATTCACATGTACTTGATGATTATTTGATCTTCTTGGATCCAGTTTGAAAATTAATGAAATATGGTCCTTAGAGAAGTATAAGAGCAAAGGGGGTTGTAGCTCCCTTCCAAGAGAGACTGGAAATCAAGAGACAATTGTAGCTCTCTGCAGGTTGTAGTCTGCATACAAGTAAAGGATTGCACCAGTACAAAATCATTGTAAAATAAGTTTCTAATTAAAAGAAGATAGAGACATTGTAGCAGGTGGTTTTCACCCACATTGGGTTTCCACCTTATATCTGGTGTTCTTTGGTGTGACTATCTGTTTTTCATTGTTCTTTTTCATTATTTTATGGTACTGACATACAAGTTAATCATCAATATCTGAAGAATAATTTAAATGGTATATTGAAAAGAATTTGATAATACTGATTCACCCCCCCTCTTAGTATTATTTCCAACAATTGGTATTAGAGCAGGTCCTTCTGAAGAAGCTTGATTGCTTGAAGGAAGTTCTATCATCATGAGCAACTACGAGAGGGAAGCATCAATCATGCCACCTATTTTTGATGGGACAAACTTCGTATATTGGAAGGTATGAGTTACTGCCTATCTTCAATCTCTTGGTACCGAAGTCTGGGATATCATAGACACAGGGTATGCTTTTCCATCAGTAACTCCTACAGTTCCGGCTGAGAAGAAGAAATATGAAATAAATGCAAAGGCGGTCAATACTCTTATAGGATGTCTATCTCAATCAGAATTCGTGAAGGTTATGCAGTATAAATCCGCAAAAGAAATATCGGATAAGATTGTTCTGAGCTATGAAGGAGATGATCAGGTAAAACGAGCAAAAATTCAAACCCTCAGAATTCAGTATGAAAATCTTATAATGCACAACGATGAAAGTGTGGCTAACTATTTCCTTCGTGTAGATGAGATTGTTAATTGTATGAAAAATCTAGGTGAAGAAATAAAAGAGGCTATTGTGGTTGAAAAATTTCTAAGATCTTTGTCCCCTAAGTTTGAATCTAAAGTCTCTGCAATAGAAGAAAATGAGAATCTTCGAAACCTTACCATGTCACAACTACACGGGATTCTAACTGCTTATGAAATGAGGAAAGGAGGACTATCAGACAGGAGAGAAGAAACTTTCAAGGCTTCAGGTAAAGGAGACTACTATGAGTTAGGACATGCATTAGAAGAGGAAGAAGAATCAAGTTTTGTCAAAAACCTTCAACGAGGTACTGGAAGATTAAGAGGTAAGTTACCTTTCAAATGCTTTGCTTGTGGAAGAGTAGGTCACTATGCTGCCAAATGTCCTCATAAGGATAATATTGACAAAGGGAAGGAACCTGTTAGATGGAACAAGAAACAGAATGCAAATAAGAAAAGCTATTACACTCATGAAGACAGTGATGGACTATCAAAAAGTGATGAATATGAACGAGGTAATCACTATAAACTTTTAATGGCTTTTGAAGATGATGATTACATGAATGCTATAGATGTGGATGGCTTTTATGAAGATATTTCTAGACTCAAGACATGTTTAGAAGAAAAGAATGTGATCATTGATACTCTGCAATTTCAACTTGATGAAAAAGAAAAATTTCTTGAGAAGTTAGAATGTGAAATTGTTGGCCTTAGAAAGGAAATTGAGAAAACAAAGGCTCTTAATCTTAAGTCTGTTAAAGGATCTGAAACTCTGGATGAGATTATCAATGTACAATGTTCTCCACTAATCAAGACATGTCTAGGGTATAATGGAGAAACATCTCAAGCATCCACCTCAAAGAGTTATCTCGATGCAGCAAGGAGGAATGAGCAAAAGCCCAATGGAGATCACTAGGTAAAACAGGGACGAATTACATCAATAATAAAAAAAGACTACTAGGTAAATCAGGGGCAATCCACCTTAAGGATGAACAAAAGCTACAACCAGCCACAGGTAATATCTTCTCAATTTGCCTCAAGAATGGATGACAATAGAAACTACAATCATTTGGCAGGTAGATTTGATAATCGCAGAAGTTTCTTCAATGGCCAATGTTTCTCTTGCCATAACTTTGGCCACAAAGCAGCTCAATGTGTTTCCTATAAAACAATCATGACTAGAGAAGCTCAAAGACAAAGAAATATGACTGGGATCACGAAAAGGACTTATAACAACTTTCCGGCCATTGAAAATGAAATTGAATGTTCTATTTGTAATAACTTTGATCACGAAGATTCTGAATGTAGGAGCAAGTTTTGGCAGACAAAGGAACAAGACTCAAGTACCAGAACATGGAGAATAAAGGAACCACAACCAGAAAGATGTGGGATAGATTTTTATGTAGAAGGACAGGAAAATCAATGGTACATCGACAGTGGATGTTCAAAGCATATGACAGGTGATAAAGAAAAACTTGAATCATCTACTGCTTTAGAAAAGGGAAAGAAAATTTCTTTTGGAAATGATATCCCTGCAGCCATAAAAGGAAAAGGCACTGCTTAGTTGAAAGAAATGGTCAAAGCTGGAAATGTTTTGTATGTTGATGGCTTGAAGCATAATCTATTGAGTGTCAGTCAGATGTGCGATCAAGGAACCGAGGTAATATTTCGATCAAATGCATGTAGTGTTCGTGATCTTGATACAGGAAAAATAGTGATCAAAGGCAGAAGAACTCCAAATAATCTATACATATTTGAAGAAGGAGAACAACAATTCTATTTGAGCAAGGATGATGAACACTGGTTATGGCACCGGAGGTTGGGGCATCTAAGATTTTCACAAATAAGGAAATCATGCAAATACCAGGCAGTTCGTGGTCTTCCAGACATCAAAATTCCAAAAAACACCATATGCAAATCATGTCAGTTTGGTAAGAAAACCAAAACTAACTTCCCTAAGAAAGAAGGATCAGCCAGCAGGCCTCTTGAGCTAAGTCCATATAGATGTATGTGGTCCATTTAGGACAAGGTCACCTCGAGGAGAAGAATACTTTATATTATTCATTGACTACTTCTCCAGGATGGTTTGGTTAGGACTTATGAAGCACAAGGACGAAGCATTCGAAAAATTCCAATCCTTCAAAGCCTTGGTTGAAAATGAATCAGATTACAAAATTAAGTGTCTCAGGTCCGACAGAGGGGAGTTTACCTCAAATGAATTTTTTGATTTCTGTGAAGAACATGGATAAGAAGGAATTCTCTACAGCTAGGACTCCTCAGCAAAATGGAGTGATGGAAAGGATGAACAGAATGGTTCAACAAATGGCTCGTGCTATGCTTGATGAGTCTGGAACTCCTGCAACCTTCTGGGGTGAAGCTGCATTTGCTGCGGTTGTTATTCTCAACAAAACAAATGTCCGAGTTAACAGCACCCAAACTCTGCATGAGCTCTGGTATGGTGAAACTCCTTTGGTAAAGCATTTCAAAATTTTTGGGAGCAAATGCTATATTAAGAATACTGATGAACAGCTTGGCAAACTTGAACCTAGAGCAGATGAAGGCATTCTCCTTGGTTATTCTCCCCACAACAAAGAATATAAGTGTTATAATAAAAGACTTGGAAGAATTTTTGACAGCATTGATGTAGTGGTTGATGAAAAAGGATACATCCCTAGGCAAGTAAATCATGAAAATATCGAAGAGGAAGAAGACTACTCTCCAAATCAGACAGATGATTAAGAAGAACCTCAAGAGGCACCAGTGGAACAAATAAGGATAGAAGATAAGACTCCATCTAGGTACGTTCAGAAGAATCATCCAGAATCTCAGATTTTGGGGCAGAAAGAAGTAGGTGTACAAACTAGAAGAAAAATTGCAGAAGCCTCAAGTTATTTGGCATTGCTCTCCTCCACTGAACCACAAAATGTAAGAGGGGCATGCAAAGATGAATGTTGGGTCAAGGCAATGGATGAAGAACTTGAGTAGATCGAAAAGAACAACACTTGGGAGTTGGTACCTAGACCAAAAGATAAGAATGTCATAGGGACAAAATGGATCTTCAAATATAAGTTGAATGAAAATGGGGAAGTAATTAGAAACAAGGCCAGACTTGTTTGTAAAGGGTATGCCCAACAAGAAGGAATATATTTTGAAGAAATTTTGCTCCTGTTGCAAGACTTGAGGCCATCTGAATGTTCCTTACTCTCTCAAGCTTTCAAAAGTTCAAAGTATTTCAAATAGACGTGAAATCAGCCTTTCTGAATGGAGACTTAGAAGAAGAAGTATACATTGAGTAGCCAGATGGTTTCATTCTTGGGAATGATCCAAATCTTGTATACAGACTGAAAAAGGCTCTCTATGGTCTTAAACAGGCTCCAATGGCTTGGTACTACCGTTTGGACAAATATATTCATCAACAAGGTTTTTCAAAAGGATCAGCAGATAGCAATCTATATATAAAAATTGAAAATGACAAATTGCTAATACTTGTTGTGTATGTAGATGATATTATCTTTGGCAGCA